>CM027082.1:12975035-13276247 GCA_015343265.1 Pao palembangensis
AAGTGGGGAACTGCTCAGTGGATCATGTGTTTGTCCCCAGCAGCGTAGGCCTATAGCAGCATAGCTGTGCTAAAAATTGAAGAATAACAGTCTGATGAGCCTATTCTAGCTATAACTGTGAAAACTGACTAAACTAGATCTGTCAGCCCTACACACTTGGTTTGAGGCTAGCTATATGCTTTAGTTCTAAATTTCACTGGAAGCCAGTGAAGAGAAGCTAAAACTGGAGAGATATGCTCCCTGGTGCTGATTCCTGTCAGAACTCTGGCTGCAGCGTTCTGTATCAGCTGCAGGTTTTTAATGGAATAATTTGGACATCCTGACAGTAATGAGTTGCAGTAGTCCAGTCTAGAGGTAACAAAAGCATAAGGGTGTACTTGGCACCAGGACATCTTAGGTCACAGTTCGATGATCAACTTTATGGTCGTGTCATCGGATTTGCGGCCGCATGTCCTGGACAAGAGAGGGGCGGAGCTGTCAACCAATCACCACCTGGTGAGTTGGCTCCGGTGAGTTGGCTCCAAACGTATTGTGAGGGTCTGCTAGGAACGCATGGCAGAGTCTCCTGTCAGAAGTAGCTTCAACTCCCACCTCCAGGAGAGCTTCGAACATGTCCCAGAGGAGGTGGGAGATGTTGGGTCCGAGTGGACCATGTTCCGCGCCTCCTTTGTTGAGGCGGCCGAATGGTGCTGTGACCGCAAGGTGGTCAGTGTCTGTCGTAGTGCCAATACCCGAACCCGCTGGTGTACACCGGCGGTGAGGGATGCCGTCAAGCTGAAGGAGGAGTCGTACTGAGACTTCTTGTCCTGTGGGACTCCTGAAGCAGCAGACGGGTCCCGGCAGGCCAAGCTGAGTGCGGCTGTGGCGGTCACCGAGGCAAAGGGTGTGGGAAGAGTTTGGTGAGGCCATGGAGAACAACTTCCGGATGGCTTTGAAAAAGTTCTGGACCATCATCCGCCGTATGAGGAGGGGGAAGCAGTGCACTGTCAACACTGTGTATAGTGGAGATGGTGTGCTGCTGACCTTGACTCAGGACATTGTGGATCGGAAATATTTCGAAGACCTCCTCAGTCCGGTGTTGGATCAACTGGGGTTGAGTTCAAGATTCTAATAATAAAGAAGGGGTTATAAATATTGGGTTTGTTATATCTCGGTACTAGAGATGTGCTTTATCGTCTGACAAGGTGTAGATATTTGCTTTTTTTGATTTGTAATTAATCGGCAAACATTTAATACAAGTAAAATCATTTTTGAGAAGTAATTTTGTTGTTTTGTTGTCTTGGTTGTTTTTCTTTCTCTCCACTAGGGAACGTGGTGGTCCAGTCTTTGCTGGTGTCAGACATACCTGCAATGCATCGCCATCAATGAGCGTATCTAAGGCAGCTGCACATGCTCACCAGCGTTGGATCATTACGCCTGCAGAGGGGGGTGTTAGAGTTTGGTGCGGGGAGGACCCAAATGCAAACGCGAGGCAGGTTCACAAACAAAATCCCCTCTTTATTGGGGAACGGGGAGAAGGCGGTGAACAAAAACGCTCCGGATGGGAGGATAAATAATCATAAATAATCAACAAAACACACAGAAGTCCAGTGTCTTCGCAGGTAAGTCTCTCTGCGGAATGTTCATAGGGGAGCTCAGTCCTCCAGGAGGGTGGCAAGGTGATCCTTTACATGAAAGAGAGAGGATGACCTGAGAAAAAGGCTCACAGAATAACACAAGGTACACAATAGAGGTCAGAATACCACTCTTGCAGATGCGACGATCAGACGCTGGTGAACAGGTGGCTGGTCCTTAAGTAGTCCCGCTGATGGGTGATTCTCCTCAGGTGCGTCTGTCACCAGCGGAGGTCCGGACCACACCGCCCCCTAGTGAGCCAAACGAAAACTACAACAAAAAACTCTAGGTGGAGCACAGGCTCCTGACAGTACCCCCCCCCCCCTTTAACGTGCGTCTCCTGGCGCCCTACCCGGTTTCTCCGGGTGGTCCCTGTAAAAGCTGCGCAGCAGGTCCTGGTCCAAGATGAAGCGGCGAGGGACCCAGGACCTCTCCTCTGGGCCGTATCCCTCCCAATCCAGCAGGTACTGCCAGCTGCGACCACGTCGGCAGACGTCCAGGATGCGCCGAACAGTGAACGCTGCGCCACCCTCGATCATCCTGGGGGGGGCCAGCTCCGACTCTTGGACCAGTTTCACCTGGGAGACGTGAAAGGTAGGATGGATCTTGAGTGACGCTGGCAGATGGAGACGCACCGCCGTGGTGTTGATCATCCGGTCCACCTCGAACGGGCCCACGACCCTGGGTGCCAGCTTCTTGCAGTTGACCTGGAGGGGAAGATCCTTTGCTGAAAGCCAGACCCTTTGACCTGTCCGGTAGCGTGGTGCTGGAGCCCTGTGGCGGTTTGCTTGCTCTTGGGTCTGGCGAGAGGAGCGTGTAAGCGCGGCGCGGACCTGTCTCCATACTCCTCTGCAGCGGCGCAGGTTCGCGCGTACGGATGGGACCGTCACCTCGCCCTCCTGATAATCGAAGAGGGGGGGCTGATACCCGAGCGACATCATGAACGGGGACACGCCCGAGGCGGCTGACACCAGAGTGTTGTGGGCATATTCCACCCATGGAAGGAAAGAACTCCATGATGCCGGGTTCTTAGCTGAGACGCATCGGAGTGCGTTCTCGAGGCTCTGGTTTGTTCTCTTGGACTGCCCATTCGATTGTGGATGGTAGCCTGAGGATAAGCTCACCGACACACCAAGGGCGGCGCAAAACGATCTCCACACTCGGGATGTGAACTGTGGGCCCCTGTCTGACACAATGTCTCTTGGGATCCCGTGCAGACGAAAGACGTGCGAGACTAGGAGCGCCCCAGTCTCCGCGGCAGACTGGGGCGGGAGTTTAGCGAGGTGGGTACGAAGTGGTCCGCCTTGGAGAAGCGGTCCACTACTGTTAAAACGACGGTGTGTCCATTGGATGGGGGGAGAGCGGTCATGAAATCGACCGCGATGTGCGACCATGGGCGGTGAGGAATCGGGAGGGGGTTGAGCAGGCCTGCCGGGCGCTGGTGGGATGCCTTCCCCCTGGCACAGACTGGGCAGGTGGCTATGTAGGTCCGTGCGTCCTGCGTCATGGCCGGCCACCAGAAACGCTGTCGAAGGAGGTGGAGAGTTTGCGCGAGACCCGGGTGGCAGGCGAGTCTGGAGGAGTGCGCCCACTGCAGGACCTCCAAACGGACAGAATTTGGGACGAAGAGTCTGTCAGCTGGCGTCTCAGCGGGACTCGGTCTGGCATGCTGCGCCTCGTGGACTCTCTCCTCCACCTGCCAGACCACAGCACTGACGATGCAGGCCGGCGGAAGGATGGGAGTAGAGCTGGGGTCAGGCGAGTCTGCCGCGAAGTGGTGGGACAGCGCATCCGGCTTCACGTTCCGGGAGCCTGGGCGGTACGTGAGCGTAAAGTCGAATCAACTGAGAAACAGCGCCCACCGCGCCTGTCGAGAATTCAGCCGCTTCGCGCTGCACAGGTAAGCCAGATTTCTGTGATCGGTCCACACCACAAACGGGATCGCCGAGCCCTCCAGCCGGTGGCGCCACTTCTGTAGGGCGAGCACCACCGCCAGGAGCTCCCGATTCCCCACGTCATAATTTACCTCCGCCGGTGAGAAACATCGGCTGAGAAAGGTGCAGGGGTGGAGCTTCTGGTCCCCGGGGTCCCGCTGTGACAGCACTGCCCCAACGCCCACTTACGAGGCAGCCACCTCCACCACGAACTGGCGGCTGGGATCTGAATGGGAGAGAATAGGGGCAGAAGTGAACATCCTCTTCAATTTGGAGAAGGCCGCCTCAGCCTCGCCTGACCACTGGAAGTGTCTGGCGATGGAGGTGAGGTGGGTGAGTGGGGCTGCCACCTTGCTGTAGTCACGTATAAAGCGGCGGTAAAAGTTGGCAAACCCCAGGAAACGCTGGAGTTGTTTGCGCGAAGAGGGAGTGGGCCACTCCACTACCACAGCGGCTGGATCCGGAAAGAGCTGTCCGCACTGCACCACAAACCCGAGGAAGGTGACTGATGTGGCATGGAACTTACACTTCTCGGGCTTCACGAACAGCTGGTTCTCCAGTAGGCATCGTAGGACGAGTCGTACGTGCTGTACGTGTTTCTCCTTCGTCTCGGAAAAAATCAAAATGTCATCTAAGTAGACGAAGAGAAACTGGTTAAGCAAGTCACGAAGCACGTTGTTGACCAGTGCTTGGAATACCGCGGGAGCGTTCGTGAGCCCGAAAGGCATGATGAGGTATTCAAAGTGTACGAGGGGAGTGTTAAAAGCGGTCTTCCACTCGTCGCCGTTGCGAATACGCACTAAATGGTAGGCGTTTCGTAAATCCAGTTGGGAGAAGAATTGCACTTTATGGAGCGGGGCAAAGGTCGCGTCCATGAGGGGGAGCGGGTACTTGTTTTTTACCGTGATGTCGTTGAGCGCCTGATAATCTATGCACGGTCGTAGCGAACCATCTTTTTTCTTCACAAAAAAAAAAAAACCCCGCTCCCACAGGAGAAGACGACGGACGAATGATCCCGGACGCCAGTGACTCACCGATGTAGTTCTCCATCGCTTCTTGCTCCGGTCGTGATAGATTGAAGAGACGGCTGGTCGGGAGAGGTGCTCCCGGCAGCAGGTTGACTGCGCAATTGTACGGCGATGGGGGGGAAGTGACAGCGCGCGTTGCTTGCTGAAAACCTCGCTGAGGTCATGGTACTCCGCCGGGACACTCGAGAGGTCCGGTGGGTGAGAGGTTTGTGTGGTGCCGTGCTGGATGGGGGGGCAAGGCGGAGCGGAGACAGTGAGAGTGGCAGGCTACGCTTCAGCCCGTGATGGGTGCCACCGGTTGCCCGTCTAGGTTGAGGATCACCTGCGTGCACTGGCGAGCTCACTCTTTTGGCGCGGTGGGGCACGAGGGACAGGTGGCGATGAGATGGTCTGCCTGTCCGCAGTATAGACAGGCCTTAGAGTCGAGCCGTCTCCTCCTTTCTTCTGCGGTGAGCCGAGCCCGTCCCACCTGTATGGGATCATCTCCAACCGGGATGGGACCTGAAGGGCCAGCGTGTCCCGAAGGCGGCGATTCAAGCCCCATGAGCGGCAGTTTGTTCCACCCCGCTTCTACCACCAGGGTCCAGAATTCTACCGAGTAGTCAGCCACGGAGCGGGGGCCTCTGTTGAAGGGTCAGGAGGCGGTCAGTGGCATCGCTGGCGTAGGTGGGGCGGTCGAAGACGCCCTTCAGCTCGGTCTCGAGCTCGTCGTAGGAGAGATTCATCAGCTGCCGACGTGCGCTCATCGCCTGCGCCCACGCTAGTGCTCTTCCTCGTAAAAGTCCCACCATGTAGTTTACCCTTGCTGCGTTGGAGCCGAAGGACTGCGGTCGCTGCCGGAACACCAAACGACACTGTAGCAGGAAACCCCGGCACTTACCCAGGTCCCCCTCGAAGGGTTCGGGGTCGCAGGCATGAGAGTCCTTGACTGGTGGGGTAAGAGGCGGAGCTCCGTCGCGAGAGGCGACCACCATGACCAGGTAGAACACCTGGGCCGACAGGTTGGCGACCTGTTGCGCTAGGTCGGAGACGTTCTGCGTCGTCCGGGCCGAGGCGTCCGACAGCGCCCGGATGATATGGTCATGCTCGCCAAGCAGGGTCCGCTGGCAAGCCAGAGCCTGTTGCGCTTTTGCTGGGTCCATTCTGGTCTGATCGTCCTGTTAAAGTTTGGTGCGGGGAGGACCCAAATGCAAAGGCGAGGCAGGTTCACAAACAAAATCCCCTGTTTATTGGGGAATGGGGAGAAGGCGGTGAACAAAAAATGCTCCGGATGGGAGGATAAATAATCAATAAAACACACACAAGTCCAGTGTCTTTGCAGGTAAGTCTCTCTGCGGAATGTTCATAGGGGAGCTCAGTTCTCCAGGAGGGCGGCAAGGTGATCCTTTGCGGGAAAGACAAAGACCTGAGAAAAAGGCTCACAGAATAACACGAGGTACACAATAGAGGTCAGAATACCACTCTTGCAGACGCGACAATCAGACGCTGGTGAACAGGTGGCTGGTCCTTAAGTAGTCCCGCTGATGGGTGATTCTCCTCAGGTGCGTCTGTCACCAGCGGAGGTCCGGACCACACCGCCCCCTAGTGAGCCAAACGAAAACTACAACAAAAAACTCTAGGTGGAGCACAGGCTCCTGAGAGGGGGCCCATTTCAGAAACCAAGTTTAGCGAAAACTCTGGGTTAATTTGTTGTGATTTAAGGGAAACTCAGGGTTTTCGGTTTCAGAAAGCAGGTTCACAGTAACTCTTAGTCCGTTACAGGGGTAACATACGCTTTCAAATGAACCTGCTCGTGAGCAGGTTGGTTCCCAATAACCCCGACTTTCTGCTGCTCTTGAAGCCTGCAGACTGCCAGGACAGGAAGATCCACCCCCGATTAGATGTTTGATTAAGACCCGATGGGAACTTCTTTGAGCGTTACAGATTTATTTCCACCCTTGATAGCTGTCAAGTTGTGTGGGTTTTTTGCGACCACAGCCGTGCCCAAACTTGAAAAACTGCTTGATCAACGTTGAAGGATGCAAGGGACAACTCGTTTCCTCTCGTCCACCAATTTAATTGAGTAATAGTTTAGGAATAGGAAGGAAAAGGTTGATAACCTTGGAGATAAACAGAACATACATTTTGCACATTCGTATCTGATTTGCATGTATAACACTTGTTAACACTCTATAACACTTGATTACTTAACCAATAGATGATAGCGAATGTTAAACAGTGAATGACATGGGATGTTGAACAATAGTTAACAGCAAATACTGCACATTAGATAATAGCAAATGCTGAACAATAGATAGCAAATGTTGAACAGTAAATGTGACCATCAGTTTATACAGTAGGTCAGAAATGAACTACTCTATCGAACATTACTATTAGAACATTTTACCATGACTTCAATTTAGTATGACTGACAAATAGTACTTAAGTTTAATCTTAATCTTTGGTTAGCTCAATTATACACAATCATACAAAGTTACTTCATACCAGTTGCGTCTTCTGGTTGATCAGGGGCTGTGGTAGTGTTTGAAAGGTTAGTCCAATCTTGTTGCACGTTTTTGTGCACCGCAGCGAGTGAAGTTGCTTTATATTGACTTTGGGCCTTTGATCCTTTTGTCCTTTGATCCTTTTGTCATTTGATCCTTTTGATCTGCCCGATTAATTTGCATCTTTTGATCTTCAAATTCTTCGAATTCTCAGTTTTGACGCAACAATAGCTTATTTAACAGCATTCCCAGCCCTCACGTCGCTTATATTGCGGAATGGCTCTCTGTTCGGATTTTTTTTTAATATAATTTTGGTGATCATGTGTCCAAGGTAACCTGTCATAAACTTTACTCTTACACTCAAACAATTTTGAAACACGTTTGTAGTGGTAAAAAGTCACAGACACCCCAGACATCTCATGGAAGTGTTCCACAGAATTGCAGGTATCAGTTTAAAAGATAAATAGATTGACATCTGAAAGCAACAGCAGTTGCAACTTTCTGCCAAGTCTATGCCAATTGTATTGTGCCTGTTGGGTTGCACCCGTGGTTCAACCACAATATAGAATAGAAATGTTAAAACAAAACAAAAACAAACATTTCTTTCTTTTTTTAATCTCTCTCCAGTTAATAACCATGCATGGACTCGGTGAGGAATTTTCAGCCACACGATCTCTCTCTTTTGCCGCTGCATTTTTAGATCTCTCTGTGTCAAACCTTTCAGTCCAGTTGACACAGAGATTTAATTTCTAATTTTGGATATCTAATAGTAAAGTTTTTCCACCTGCATATTTTATATATGGTGTGAGATCATGCTTTGAAAGGCAAAACAAGGTCTACAATTTCTTCTCTGTCAGGTGTTCTAATAATTTCTTGTAAAGTTATATAGAGCTTTAGGGTTTAAGATAAACCGCTGAGCCCGGCAGATGTATGAGAGGATGGGCAAATCTTCACAGAAATATTACTCATACTGAGAGTGGAGATAAAAGATGGAAACTTTCCTTTACACACCACAAGGAAGCTTGTTTTTTTACCTCAAACTAAAGGTAAAAAACTAGACTAGACTAGTGATGCACCAACTGGATTACAACTATTTTTAAATTATTGAATAGAACACATTAAAGAATACATGTATTGAAATCCATCTATTTAGAGATGAGAGATTATTAAATCAATCCCAATTCAAAGTTTTCACTTTGTCGAGAATTAACTATGAAAATATATGCCCCGATTGATGGGAAATAATCTTAATTACAGAGTGACTATGTTGGCCCATTATCAAGTCTGGGAACAGCTGCTAATGTGAGCCATGATTACAGTGAATTACTTCCCAACGCATGTCACTATGTTCTAAATTTGTGTTAATCTAGCAGCACATGGTTCTGTCAGTGTGTGCACCTTAGCTGTCCAGACAGATTTCCACTTTATGATGGTGTCCAAATACAATATCCAAATATAATTATGTAAAATACCTTTGTTTCACACTATTCCTGTTTCATTTTAATGCTGGTGATGAACCAATCGTTCGAACTATAAATCTGGTGACTCCAACCTGTTTTTTGAGTTTTAAACATAGTACCAAACTAAATATTGTGTTTGGTTTAGTTTAGTTTTCCTCATGAACAAGCATTTTATTTTGAAGAGCAATCCCAAACACAATGTTGTTTACATGCAGCTTGCAGTAGCACCTCCTTCTTGTCTCTATACAGCCTGTCACATAATGAGTGTAGACTTCATATAAGTTATGCCGTATGTCTTGTAAATGTGATATTTTATCTGCCTGCTTAGTATGCAAGTATGCAAGGCAGCTCTCAGCTCAGGCAGCAGAGTTCTGCCAATCCTATAATTCATCCTGTTGTGCTTTTGGAGACCTGGAAAAATATATTTTACAGACTAAAAGGCAATGGCTGCATTTCCATTTAGATTTATGACTCATTCCCATTCATCAACATAGTTTATGCACTGCACTCTAGAAAATAGGGAGGAAAAAAAAGTGGTGGACAGTTGAACAATATAAACATTAGAGCCATAAAAAGTCACACACAGACTGCTGGGAAAAATGAAAACTGGAGGAAAAGCAAGATAACAGTTGCCGGGGACAAAAGTCAGGTGTGTGTGTGTGTTCTTGCTTCATACTGATTACCACAATACTCATTCTAGTAGTAAAGTGAGGACATTTTTGGGAAGTGAAGACATCTCGGTGTTACTTGACATGTCTTTAGGACCTTGCAGATACTAGACTGCAGCTCAAAGAAAAAAACAACACCTTTTATTGGGTGTACAACAGGGGAAACTGAAAGCGCTCCATTGGAGGAAAAACAGAGATCAAAAGTTCAAACTCTTCACGGGGTTAGGATCCACTGCAGAGTGTCCAGAAACCAGAACTCAGACAACTCTTCACAGGGAACGTGGCAACCTTGGAAAACAGGGGAAAAACTCTCATGAGAATCCACTAGACAGGCAAACTTCAGTCTGAGTGAGTCTGGTACCACTATGCAGGTGAGGTAATGATCCAACGCTGGTGCTCAGGTGCAGCTGCCTCATATTCGCCTCTGATTACCGTGGAGCCACAGGTGCACCCCGTCACCAGTGAAGACCCAGGCTGCCACGCTCCCTAGTGGACAAAACTAGAACACAGACAACACAACCCCCCCCCAGAACATACAGCAACCTAACACTCCGCTGTTCAAAGGGTTAGGGTTATGGTCAGGAGGGTTAGCTGGGATGGTTAAAGTCAAGGTAAGGGGCTGGGTAATACATTATGTCTATGAAAAGTCCCCACAAAAACAAAAGTACAAGGCTGTGTTTGTGTGTGTTTGCAACATTCTAGATATCACTCTTATGGTGTTTGACTGAATGCATGTCCCTGCCAATCAAGTGCGCATTACATAGATATCATATATATAAAAATATATAGAGGGAGTAGTCACGAGTGGTCAGTTTTAGTCTGTTTGTTTTCTCCCAGTGAGCTTTCTCTTTTCCTTTCTTTACCTCACTCTACCTGACCTAATTACCCTCATGTCTTCCATTTGTGTTAAACTGTCCCCTCTCCTTCCCCCAAGGGAAGGAGAGGGGACAGTTTCCCTCTCTTATCTGTGCCAGATCATCTTGTCTGGTGCAGCTTTTTTTGTACTTTCTGCAAGTGTATATTTCTGAGCGATTTTTTTCTTGTAGTCTTCTGATGTTTGTTGACCCATTTTAGATTTAGACCTCTTGTGTGCTACTGCATTGGATTTGCTTGCTTGGACTTTTGGATTAATTTATTTGTGCCTGATACCCTATGGCACCTTGTAGTTTGGTTCCCCTTCATAACTGCCTGTTAACTTTTATATGAAAGCCATTCAGCTGCCTATCAGCTGACACCTGACGTTAAATACGGTAAAATCAAGTCCTGAAGACAGTATCATATTTTGGTATGAATTATATAAAAATCTGATTTGAATTAATTCTGACTTTCATTGGTGCCCATTTAACTGAACTATTAAAAAAAGTTTTGAAGACACAATGGGGTAAGATTTTAAATCTTTAAAGATTGGTCTTTAAAAAAAAAAAAAAAAAAAAGGTTAAACCAGGTTTGATATTTAATGTTTAGGGATGCACATTTTTATTTGCATATAATATATAATATAATATTTTAGATTCTGTGTTTTATATTGCACCTTCCGCCGAAGCAAGTTCCTAGTTTGTGAATTCTGTTCACGGACAATGCCAATAAACCCCTTTCTGATTCTGATTCTGAAATGGAACAGGTAGCATTTAAATAACAAAAACAATTTTTAAACTTTTAAAAACTCCCTTTTACAGTGTGTAATTTAATCATTGTAATTTGTCAGACAACTTCAATTTGGTTTAATTTGTTTTGCAGTGTTACTTGCATGTTGAGCCCCTGTTAATACTTATTATACTGTATTTTAATTGGTCCTATTGCTGCATGTTCATGTATTTAATGTAATCAATTTTTTTATATTTTAAAATATTGCCTTCCTTATAAATGTATTTTCTTGGGTGACAATGCAGCTCCTTCAGAACAGAGCCGAGAGAACGTCTGAAAAAAATCAATTTTCATCAAATCAACGTTACCCCAGAATTGTGGTTTCTACAATACATTTTTTCCAGTAAAAAATAAATAAATAAATAAAAAATCAATCAATTATTTTCATGACATCACTGTATATGAAAACATTTTGTTAGTTCAGTTTGCTAGAAAGGAAAAAAAAACTGTATCTTTAGTTTATTTTCTCAATAATTCATTGTCCTGGTCTATGAGTTAATCCTCTTCCATACATTCATGCAGTTTGGAATTAAAACCCGCATGTTGTGTTAAGTCCAAGGAAACTATAACAATGTACTGGAGTCACATATTTGTCTCTACAACATTCTTCATTTTGGTTCCCCAACTGACACCAGTGTCACTAAACAGAAAATGGATGAATATGTAATGCATTTAATCATTCTGCTCAAATGAATCCTACCTACATAATTACTATGGTGTAGATGTGTGTCGTTGGGCAGGGGAGTGTACTGTACTTTTCTTCATTTGACTGAAATGGCATTTTAAGTATGCTACAGACATACTGTATTAGACTAGACTGCATGAACACAAAAGAATATTTAGTAAAGTAAGTTTTGGAAAAACAATAAAACAGTAAGTTTTGGAAAAACAACTAGCAGTCTAAGATTTAATAATGTGACGCTTCTGAACTTAAAACAGAAACTTCCAATTAAGCATTTACCTATGCGTATAATGGAGTCATGAAAGAATACAATCAGTAAGACAGAGTTGTGAAAAATCTGCTTCGGAGACATAGTTTATATACTGTATCTGGACTTGCCTCTGTCTCCACTGTCCTCACCTCATATTTTCTTTTCATGAATAATCCACATGAATTTGGAGTTGAAGCCTGCAGGCAAAACTCCTGGTTATGTCCTTGGAGGCAAAGATACCTTTGACCAAAGACCAGAATGCAGCTGCAGTTTTGGTCTTCATGTTGTGTTTTAAAACAACTGGCAAAAGAAAGTCTGCACCTCTGACCCTGTTACAGATGGCTGCAGCAGATGAAAGAGTGTTAAGTGTGTGTGGACATCGGTGCCTTTGAATAATTTTTTTTCTTTTTCTTATATAGCACCTTTTACAATAAAATTGTCTCTAGGTGCTTTACAGAGGCAGAAACCCAGAGCCTGAACCCCCATGTAAGCACAGTGGCAAAGAAAAACTCCCTTTTAACAGGAAAAAACCTTGAGCAGGACGCAGTTTGCAAGGAGGAACCATCCTGCTGAAAGTCGGCTGGGTAAAGGAGAAGAAGAGGCATTCCTGTTCAACCGCATCTGCTTCCCATCTGCAATCATCGAGGTTATTTATTCCTCAGACTCTGAGAGACTTATCTCCAGATCATGTGTGCTTTTTGTCGCCGTTCCAGCATTTCAAATATTGCCTGATTGCCTGTTTTCTGACCCTGCTTGTTTTTGACCTGATTGTGCTGAGACGCGCCGGTAAACCTGACTGCCTTTTTGTATCTGACGACGAGACTGCCTGATCCCAGTTCTGTCTGTGGGGAATTAAAAGTCGAATTTTGATTCACTTGGATCCCAGCCACAAATCCTGACAGTACGATCTGACCATGATGGACCCAGTGCGCGAATTTCTGTCCACGGATTGGCTAGACCTGATCCAGAAGTGCCTTCAACAGAATGGAACTCGGATGGAAGCCGTGGTTGCGCAGGTCGAGCAAGCCACCGAACTTGCCATCCGGCTGAAGCAGCAGGTACAGGCAGGTACAGGCACCTGAGTTCACCATCCCGGACTGCGAGCGACTGGTATTGTACGTCGCTGCTGCAACCACAGCCACCGCATCTGAACCAGTACCGGAAATTGTCTCTGAACTGGCACCGGCACCTGCGTCTGTCCCTGTGCCAGCTGGTTCTGTTCCTGCCCCTTCCGTTTGTCCGGAGGGTCTGCCTGACTCCACTCCTGCCTGCTCTCTGACAGTGCCAGTCTCAAGGTCCAGAGCGGAGAGTTTCCCAGCAACTCCAGAGGGGGAGAATCTGCCATTTGAGCGCCCAGGTGAGCTGGAGAGTGGACTCCGCCCCTTGACGTTTCGCTGACACTGGTGCAGAAAGGTCTGCAGTCAGGCACTGACCCACCGTCAGATTCCTGCTCCGCCTCCCCGGGGCTTCACCTCCTGTCATTGTTGTCCGAAAGGCCTGCCTCCTGGTGAGTCGTCGCAGGTCTTCTCTGTCCCGGTGGTGTTCCCCAGAGAGGGTGAGGCCCTTCTGGGCTTGTGGTCCTTTTGCAGCGGACCGATGGGCCCAGGTGTGCTGCTTCAGGCCAGGCACCCCCTGGCTGTTGTGAACCAACCTTCCCGGAAACGATGGAGGAGGACTCCTCAAGACCCTGAGATAGGAGGTCCCAGTAACTTCTCCGGTTCCAGAAAGAAGGCTCCTATAGTCAAAGGGTGGTAGCCACCTCGGATCCAGACTGAAGCCACGCCGGTTCCGAGGACAGCACCGAAAGCCACGGCGGTCCCAACCGCAGCGCCGAAACCCACGGCGGTCCCGACCCCAGCAGTAAAGACTGTGATCCCAGTAGCCAAGACGGTGACCCCAGCCATAGAGGCTGCGACTCCTACAGCTAAGGCTGCATCTCCTGCAGCCAAGCGTCTGACCCCTGCAGCGGAAGCCGTCTGTGCCAAAGCTGAAGCTGCCTCCGAGCCCGTGGCTGAGACTTCCCCTGAAGAAGCTGAAACTGAGCCTGTGGCGGAAGCTGCCCCTGTTGAAGCTGAAACTGTCTCTGTAGAGGCTGTAGCAGCCTCTGTAGAAGCTGAAACCACCCCTGTGGAAGCTAAGACTGCTCCCAAACCCCTGGCTGAAGCTGCCACCGTAGAAGCGGAGGCTGCCCCTGAGCCAATGACTGAAGCCATCCCAGAGCCCGTGGCTGGAGATGTCCCTGCTGAAGTTGTCTCTGAGGCCCCTGGGAGCTTTAAGGCCTGGGAGGACCCTGCTTCAGCTAAATCGGCCCCTGCTCCAGCCATATCTGCTTCCGCTTCAGTGAGGACTGCCCCTGCTCAAGCCAAGTCAGCCCCTGCACCAGTGATGTCAGCACCATCCAAGCTAAGCCTGCTGCTGTGGAGGTTGAGTCTGCTCCAGGGGGCCAGAGGAGGGGTCCAAGCCGCCTGGGAGAGAGGACGGCCTGACTCCAGAGATCCTTACAGTGCCGTCCCACCTTCCATGTGCCCAAGGGGAATCTGACCAATTTTGGCCCTCTGCTCCGTGTGTAGGGACATCAGGAGCCGTCCCTTGAGGTGGGGGTGGGGTGGGTCTGTCACAGCTGCTGCTCTGCTCCAGCTCTCACCCTCCCCTCTCTGTCACACCTGTCCTGCGCTCCTGATCAGCCACATTTGCTGCTCACCTGCAATCAGTACAGGGATTTAAGCTGCACACTCTGAGAGACTCTTTGTCAGATTGTTGCTCATTTGCCCTTGTGTTTCAGATACAGAGGGTTCCTGTGTTTAGTTATCTGATTGCTTGTATTTGACCCTGCTGTATCTGACCTGATCCTGTGTTGTCTCCTGGCAAACCTGTCTGCCTTCTGTATGAGAATGCCTGATCCTCTGTCTGTCTGCTTTGGAATCAAAAACAGAGTTTAATTCCTTCATGTCGCTCTTCGGTCCCACGCTGAAACCCTGACACAAAGAGAATAAAAGAGATAGACAGAGAGAGAGACACAAATACAATCATAGAATCATAGAAATACAAACATAATAGAATCAGAAATACGAACATAGCCGACATAATATACACAATACATATATACATAATACAGCATAGGCAGGTTTTAATAAAAAAGGAAACAGCATAGGCAGGTGTTGACAGTGGACACTGGGTTTGTCAGAGGCCGAGATCCGTGCAAAACAGCGAGGAAGACTGGACACACTGACAATCCCGGTGAGAAGAAAAGGAGGACAGGAGGTGAGGGAGTAGATGGTGGTTGGTGTTTGAGGAGGTGGGGAACTGCTCAGTTGTCCCCAGCAGCATAGGCCTATAACAGCATAGCTATGCTAAAGATTGAAGAATAAAAGTTTGATGATCTATTGTACCTGTAGTTGTGAGAACTGACTGTAACTAGATCTATCAGCCCTACACACTTTGTTTAAGGCTAACTGTATGCTTCACTGAACAGAAGGGTTTTAAGTTTGATCTTAAAGGCAGACGTGGTGCCTGCCTCTCGGACCCAGGTTGGTAACTGGTTCCACTGTAAAGCTGCCTGATAGCTAAAGGCTCGTCCTCCCAGTCTACTTTTATTAATTCTAGGAACTACAAGTAAACCTGCACTCTGTGATCTGAGTGTTCTTTTAGGAATATACAGAACTATGAGATCCTGCAGGTATGATGGAGATAATGGAGATAGTTGAGAGCTTTATATGTTAGAAGTAGAATCTTAAAGTCTATTCTAAATTTCACTGGAAGCCAGTGAAGAGAAGCTTAAACCAGGGAGATATGATCCCTTTTGCGGATTCCTGTCAGAACTCTGGCTGCAGTGTTCTGGATCAGCTGCAGGTTATTAATGGAATAATTAAGACATCCTGGCAGTAATGAGTTGCAATAGTCCAGCCTAGAAGTAAAAATGGCATGGACGAGTTTTTTAGCATCGCGTTGAGACAGGATGCTCCTGATCTTGGCAATATTATGGAGGTGAAAGAAAGCGGTCCTAGAAACCTGTTTAATATGAGGGAGAAATGACATGTCCTGGTCAAAGATAACTCCCAGTTTCCTTGCAGTCGTACTGGAGTACAAAGTAATGCCACCCAAAGAGAGAATGCTGTCAGATAATCTAGTCCTCAGATGTTTAGGTCCAAGATCAATGACTTCAGTTTTGTCTGAGTTTAAAAGTAAGAAATTGCAGGTATGATGGAGATAATGGAGATAGTTGAGAGCTTTATATGTTAGAAGTAGAATCTTAAAGTCTATTCTAAATTTCACTGGAAGCCAGTGAAGAGAAGCTTAAACCAGGGAGATATGATCCCTTTTGCAGATTCCTGTCAGAACTCTGGCTGCAGTGTTCTGGATCAGCTGCAGGTTATTAATGGAATAATTAAGACATCCTGGCAGTAATGAGTTGCAATAGTCCAGCCTAGAAGTAAAAATGGCATGGACGAGTTTTTTAGCATCGCGTTGAGACAGGATGCTCCTGATCTTGGCAATATTATGGAGGTGAAAGAAAGCGGTCCTAGAAACCTGTTTAATATGAGGGAGAAATGACATGTCCTGGTCAAAGATAACTCCCAGTTTCCTTGCAGTCGTACTGGAGTACAAAGTAATGCCACCCAAAGAGAGAATGCTGTCAGATAATCTAGTCCTCAGATGTTTAGGTCCAAGATCAATGACTTCAGTTTTGTCTGAGTTTAAGTAAGAAATTTATAGGTCATCCAGTCTTTTATGGCTTTGAGACATGCCTGGATTCTGGCAGCTCTGTTTCTCCAGGTTTCATGGATAAATACAGCTGCGTATCATCGGCATATCAATGAAAATTTATGCTATGTCTCAATAATATTTCCTAGAGGGAGCATGTAAAGAATGTACAGGTTTGGCCCAAACACTGAACCCTGTGGAACACAATGATGGACCTACACTCAGAGGAAACATTAACATGAACAAAATGAAATCTGACAGATAGAATTTAAACCAGTCTAGAGCTGTCCCAGTAATCCTAATCTCATGTTGTAGTCTTTGTAATAAAATGCTGTGATCTATAGTGTCAAAGCCAGTGGTGAGGTCAAGAACTGCTCCAGGCCTGTGATGGAAGTGGGGTATATTTCAAAAGCCTGACGCTGCCCCTGAACTTGGCTCTGCGGCTGGAACCTGGTGTCATTGTGATTGCATTGTGGCATGTTGTTTATTGAAAATGTGGCCATGATGCTAGAGGTACAGAAAGGTGGATACACCTGGAAACACTTAGACCTAGTGTTGTTCAGCTTTTCCAAAAGTGCCCTTCTCTTTTTAAGACTTTCTGAACAAAATGTAAAATATCGAAACTGACTTAAGCCTCTTTGTTTTTTCTTGATTTTTTAACCTAAAAATTAATATTTATTCTTTAGGACAATTATTAATTTTAATTTTCTTTTGGTCATCTAGGCCCTGGGGTAGAAATATAAGTAACGGAAATGAGGCTATTGTCTCTTCACCTAGCTGTAACCTACAGATCAGGGCCAGAATGCTGATTGGTCAGTTAATTGACTAGGCTCATAGATCAAAAGAAGCACAGTATCCATATCATTAGACCATTAGGCCAAGCTGGCACCCGTTCCATTTTCTTCACACTTGTGAACAAGTTTCTGAGATAGTTGAACTACTCTACATTGAGAGATAAATGCACACATTTTCTGAATGAGAAGCATGACAGTCAACTCAGAGAGACTGAGTTTCATTATGGCCTTTTCTCACTTCTGAACAGAACTACAAAATTAAAATAAAAATGCTAATGCTAATCCTAATCCTGTAGGATCAGAACTCTCATTGGAAACTCCCAAATCCAGATTTTTGCCTCAGCAATAAATTAGTCATGCTGACCTTTTAACTGAAGGTTCTATTATTAGTCTAGAAGCCTTGTTTTGGTGGATTATTTACCTTTGATAGTCCTTAGGGAAATTGTCTGCATCATCAGTCTAATTGTGTAATGCATAGCCTGCGCCACTTTTATACAAAGAGATCCCCTCAATCTGATTATCTCCCTCTGTTCCTTTTAAAAATTATGGCCTGGTCAGACTGTTCTTTAATTATAACATGCAACAAAACAACTCTTGAAAACACACACACACACACACACAGACACACACACACACACACACACACACACACACACACAGAGTCATACTACTGCGCTCCCAAAGCTCTCACTTTGTCATGGCTTCCGGTCTGCTCCGGTGTGCTCCAGTTCTCATAGGAAAAGCATTTTAATTTATTCTTTAGTGTCTTTAATTTAGCTATGTAATTAATAAATTACAGTCAATTACAGAAAATGTTTTGATCTGTCTTTAACAGTCTGTGGAAAACGATGCTGTTGTAACTGTACTGAACACTGTCTGGATGATGTGGCGGTCAAATCACCTCAACCTCTGAGACAGTAGCATCGACAACAGTTCGATGTCCTCCTAACTGAAGCAAAGTAGCAAGGTGGAGAGCGAGAAGTCCGCATTGTCACTTATGTGTATGATACACAACAGAAAAAGGAAAATCGTCTACAAAATGTAATAGCAAAACAGTAGCTGCTTTTTGCTGGCTTGATGTGTTAGACTGGATTATGGATGCATTTCAAGATCAAGTCTATTTTCACAGGGAACACAGACATGACAAACCACTAGACCTAATTATCCAACACTTGGCACATTTTGTGTAGAAGTGTGGAATGTATTGCATCATACTACCTCAAGTCCTCAAGTCATCTAAAACAGAAACGGTTGGTTATACATTTAATTTATTTATGACCTTTACACCAACTAGCCCCCCTTGACTCTCTGGACTGTAATACAAAAAGCTTCATTTGTATTTGTAAAAGCTTCAGTTCAAAAAGCTTCCTGTCATTCACATGACAGGAAGGTTTACTACAGCAGGTGTCTCTCTGAAGATACTAGAGACAGATTTGAAGCTGAAATTGCAGCGGTGCCCCCTCTAGCCCCTCCTACTGGTGCAACAGATCATTCTGATCTAAATGTTACTCCTGCAGATATTGACTGCTTTGTCAATGTCACTGCAGCCACACTGCGTATAGTTTTAGATTCGGTTGCCCCACTGAAGAGAAGGTTCACACACCATAGAAGACTGGCTCCGTGGTATAACACACATATCCGAACTCTTAAGCAGGCATCAAGACGGATGGAGAGGAAGTGGTATTCAGCCAGATCAGCTGATTCCCAAAGCGCCTGGAAAGACAGCTTACTAACATATAAAAAGGCCCTCCGTAAAGCCAGAACAGCTTACTACACTTCATTAATAGATGCAAATAAGAACAACCCGCGTTTTCTGTTTAACACCATAGCCAGGTTGACAAAGAGTCACAGCTCGGTTGAGCCTTCTATTCCTGCAGCTCTTAGCAGTGAAGACTTTATGAGTTTCTTCACCAATAAAATCACTAACATTAGAGAAAAGATCGATCAAGGTCGCTCCATGAAAACTGATAAGCTGCCCTTGTTAGCAACCCCATCTAGTCCTGATCCACCTCTGGACAGCTTCCTGCCCATAGATCTCCCTGAGCTGACCTCCAACATTAATGGATCTAAAGCAACCACATGTCTCCTGGACCCCATCCCAACTAAGCTTTTCAAGGATGTCTTTCCTCTAATTGGGGTGTCAGTATTAGATCAGATCAACTTATCTTTGACAACATGTTATGTACCTCAGGCATTTAAAACTGCTGTTATCAGACCTTTACTTAAAAAACCTTCACTTGACCCAGGCGTCTTAGCAAATTATAGACCGATATCCAACCTCCCATTCATCTCTAAGATACTTGAGAGGCTGGTTGTTAGTCAGCTAACCGATCACCTAAACAGGAATAGTCTATTTGAAGTGTTTCAGTCTGGTTTCAGAGCTCATCACAGCACAGAAACAGCACTGGTTAAAGTCACTAATGACCTCCTCATGGCATCAGACCGTGGACTTATTTCCGTACTGGTTTTACTGGACCTCAGTGCTGCCTTTGACACTGTAGATCACAGCATTTTATTACAAAGGCTACAACATGAGATTAGGATCACAGGGACAGCTCTAGACTGGTTTAAATCTTATCTATCAGATCGATTTCATTTTGTTCATGTTAATGATGTTTCCTCTGAGTGTACAAAGGTTCATCATGGTGTTCCACAGGGTTCAGTGCTTGGGCCAATCCTGTTCACTCTTTACATGCTCCCTCTAGGGAATATAATTCAGAAACACGGCATAAATTTTCATTGCTATGCCGACGATACGCAGTTGTATCTATCCATGAAATCTGATGAAACAGAGCCATTAGCCAGACTCCAGGCATGTCTCAAAGACATAAAAGACTGGATGACCTCCAATTTCCTTCTTTTAAACTCAGACAAAACTGAAGTCATTGTTCTTGGAGCTAAACATCTGAGGACTAGATTATCAGATAGCATTCTCTCCTTGGATGGCATTACTTTGTCCTCCAGTACGGCTGCAAGGAACCTGGGAGTTATCTTTGACCAGGACATGTCATTTCTCCCTCATATTAAACAGGTTTCTAGGACCGCTTTCTTTCACCTCCGTAATATTGCCAAGATCAGGAGCATCCTGTCACAAAGTGATGCTGAAAAACTGGTCCATGCTTTTGTTACCTCTAGACTGGACTACTGCAACTCATTACTGTCAGGATGTCCAAATTATTCCATTAAAAACCTGCAGCTGATACAGAACGCTGCAGCCAGAGTTCTGACAGGAATCAGCACGAGGGAGCATATCTCTCCAGTTTTAGCTTCTCTTCACTGGCTTCCAGTGAAATTTAGAATAGACTTTAAGATTCTCCTTCTAACATATAAAGCTCTAAATGGACTATCTCCATCATACCTGCAGGATCTCATAGTTCCGTATATACCTAAAAGAACACTCAGATCACAGAGTGCAGGTTTACTTGTAGTTCCTAGAATTCATCAAAGCAGACTGGGAGGACGAGCTTTTAGCTATTGGGCAGCTTTACTGTGGAACCAGTTACCAACCTGGGTCCAAGAGGCAGACACCACGTCTGCCTTTAAGATCAAACTTAAAACCTTTCTGTTTACTAAAGCATATAGCTAGCCTCAAACCAAGTGTGTAGGGCTGACAGATCTAGTTTAGTCAGTTTTCACAGTTATAGCTAGAATAGGCTCATCAGGCTCTTATTCTTTCAATTTTTAGCACAGCTATGCTGCTATAGGCTACGCTGCTGGGGACAAACACATGATCCACTGAGCAGTTCCCCACTTCCTCAACACCAACCACTCCCTCACGTCCTCTCCTCCTTTTCTTCTTCTTTCTCCTCCTTTTATTTTCACCGGGATTATCTGGGTCCAGTCTTCCTTGTCGTTCTGTGTGTCTCCCCCCCTTCTCTCTCTCTCTCTCTCTCTCTCTCTCTCTCTTTCTCTCTCTCTTTGCAGGTTTTCCGTCTCCAGGCCTTCGTGCTGTACGGACTTTGGCCTATGGCAAACTCAGGGTCCGCTGTCGGCACCTGCCTATACTGTTCATCTCTTTATAACAACCTGCTATGCTGTATTATGTGTATATATGTCTGATATGTTTGTATTTCTATGATTGTATTTTGTCTGTATTTCTTTGGTTTTATGATTGTATCTGTTCTCCCTCTCTCTCTCTTTATTCTCTCTGTCCTGTCTCCCTCTTTTATTCCTCCTTTACCCAGCCAACTTTCAGCAGGATGGTTCCCCCTTGTAAGCCTGGTCCTGCTCAAGGTTTCTTCCTGTTAAAAGGGAGTTTTTCCCTGCCACTGTGCTTACCTGGGGGTTCAGGCTCTGGGTTTCTACCTCTGTAAAGCACTTAGAGACAATTTTATTGTAAAAGGTGCTATATAAATAAAATTGAATTGAATTGAATTGAATTCATTTAGAAGAGTGGATTTCCTAAATTTAGGTTTTGGAAAAGCCCTCCAAAGACTTTGAATATGTCGTGGTCACTGCAGCAAAAAGAATACTTAGTCGTCAGCAGCAGTAACATGATTTGCAGAATTGAAAGCAAATGATGAAACAGTAAAACATGGGAGATATTTGAGAGATCAAACATGGTCACAAAAGAAAAAAAGAATCTTCAAACTGTGAGAGGATGTATTTTTCTTCCCCTCATCTTTGGCATATGAGTTGTGTCTGCTTGTTTTAGGAGATGAAGAGGTCATTGTAAACTGGCCAAATTTCTATTTTTTTTTATTACACTGACTGTTTATTGTCAAGCTTGGACTTGTCATTTTTCCGCTTTAGCATGTAAATCAGTCTAGCACACTGCACTTTATTTGTACTGTTTCCAGAGTAGCACCCACTATGTTACTGAAGTAACTGGACTTTAACTTGCTAGTTAGATCGCTCCCCAGATCGTAGAAAATCAATTTGTTTTGATTGTTAGTTTACTGTGGCCCATTTCAGATAGCGGGTTTAGCAAAAACTTTGAGTTAATTTGTTGTGATTTAAGGGAAACTCGGGGTTTTCGGTTTCAGAAAGCAGGTTCACCGTAACTCTGAGTCAGTTACAGGGTAACATATGCCTGGAATTCTCACGAGCAAGTTCATTCCAAATAACCCTGAGTTTCTGCTGCTATTGAAGCCTGCAGACTGACAGGAGAGGAAGATCCACCCCCGATTAGAAGTTTGATTAAGCCCGATGGGAACTTCTTTGAGCGTTACAGATTTATTTGCACCCTCGATATTTTATTTAACAGCACTCTCAGCCCTTACATCACTCATATTGCGGAATGGCTTTCGGTTCGGTGCAAATTCCTTGTGTTGTGATTTTTTTTTTTTTTTTTAATATAATATCGGTGAGCATGTGTCCAAGGTAACCATCGGGCTGTCCTAAACGTTACTCTTGCACTCAAACGATTTTGAAACACGTTTGTAGTGTTAAAAAGCAACAGACACCCCAGACATCTCATGGAAGTGTTCCACAGAATTGCATATATCAGTTTAAGCAATAAATAGATTGACGTCTGAAAGCAACACCAGCTAATTACATAGAACTCCTGCTACTAGAAAAATCTGTGTGTCAAGTTGTCTGTGATTAATGGATGGCATTTAGTGAACCAAGTAGCACTGGATCACCTCAGCCTTTTTTCTGCTATAATAGAGATAAAATTTAAACATATTCAGAAAACACAAATTTGGAGACATGCATGTATAACAGGCATTTAAGGTTTTCATATAGAGAGTACTAATTAGTGACAGTGATGGGAAGGATAAAGACTTGGCTTTTTCTTTGTTTAGTTGTAATTAATTAAATATAGTTATTACAGGTTAAATGAAGCGAATGAATGCTGTTTAATGAGGACAGGCTAAACACCACAATAGCTTGTATTTAAATCATATCTTACATGTTTGAATTATATTTTTGTATTTCATCTTAACTTTCTGCCAGTCTGTTTTGTGCTTGTTGTGTTGCACCTGTGGCTCAAACACACATATAGAATAAAAATGTTAAATGAGTGGAATGCACAACAAGAACAAACATTTCTTTCTTTTTTAAAATCTCTATCCAGTTAATAATCACGCATGGACTCGATCAGTAATTTTCAGCCACACAATCTTTCTCTTTTGCCGCTGCCGCAGTATATATTTTTCTTGATAATATGCGCATTTTTGGTGTACACTGTCATGAAATCTTCCATCTCCAATGGGGAGAAGCGTGACGATCAAGGTTTTTTTTTCAGTTGTTGCCATGGTAAATCACGTTATCTGCGTTCCATAGATAAGGTTTTTTTTAGCTCTCCGTGCACGTGCGTAATTTGAGGTTACTCAGAGTTGGTTAAACCAATTGTTAACTCGTGTTCTGAAACCACACATTTCAGAGTTTGGCTACCCTGAGTTTCGGTTCTCACTCCGAGCTTGGTAAACCCGTTTTCTGAAACGGGCCCTGGGTGTGTGCAGCACTGTGTACAAAGTAGTTTTTTCAATTCCGAATACATTTCTTTTCCTTCAAGCATCCGCTCCCAGCCAAAGGAGCAACACAATTAATTTAAGAAAGTTTAGAAAAGAAAAAGTTAAAGTTTACATATATATATATACTGTATATATATACAGTATATATATATATAAATATGTAAATAAAATTATTCTTCATAGTCGTCCTGTTCATGTCATATTATATCCACTTGGTGGTGCTGTTTTCAGTGTTGTATATTGTGGTAGAGTTTTTATCCAATCATATTTCAGCTAGCTTGTGTTGTCAGGTTCTCTGAAATCTGCCTAGGACCTTCAGAATCAACAGAGCAGGCTCTTGAGCGCTGTAAGTGAACGGAAACAGTCAATTGCGATAGCCAATCAGGTCTCGAGACTGCGACACCAAGGCAAGCTGGAAGGTCTTACGCTGAACTGGACAGGACTGGACTGTGCGTGTCCTGTGATTGGATAAGCACACTCGTGAGAGCCGGAACTTGGAACTAACTCTAAGCTAATCTTGGAGTTCCAGCTACCTACCGACAGCTATCGCTGTATTTTTTTAACCCATGATGGCTGAAGGAGGAAAAGAGATAGATTTGGTTGGGATATACTAGCCACGCGATTTTCAATACGATAAGCTGGATCTTGTGAGAAGAGCTAGCTCCGTTAGCTAGCTGCTAGCTTTGTTTTTAAATAAGCAGGCGCTGTGTTAATGAGTGCAAGCATTTTATTTTTAATATGTATTTTGTCATTTTATTTTGTTAATATTAAAACAGTGGCAATGGAAAAAGTGGAGAAAATACTAAAAAAGTTTCGATACTAAAAAATCGAAACTTCAGATCATCTGCAATTTATAATGTAAATAACGTTACACAGCGAAAAATGAACCTGTGACTGAAATCACTTAAGTCACAATGAGATGTTCAATTGTGTTGCTATTGCATATTCTCAAAAACAAATGCAAATTCTCTGTTTACTTTTATTTTCAATGAATAGTCTCTGTTGTTATCGTCTCGTTGGTGTCTTAGATGTAATGGCGACAATGCGCAGTTTATTGGACAAACTTAAGCTCACATAGTTTTGTTGTCTAATCTCTTAAAATCATGTTTTATCTTTGAGGTTTGACAGTATCTATGATCTTAGTTTCCTTCTCTAATTGTTAATGTGAGGTTATTGATTTTAAATCCTCTGAAAAAGTGTTGCTCGACTAGCCTATACTAAGGTGACGTAATGTGTAAGTGTGATTCTGTATGGATTCTTGAGCTGTGGTATCATATTGATGGTATTATGGGGTGTATTAAGTATGACGTCACTGAAGGCCTAGGCGTGAAATGCATGGCCCACCACTGATATAAACAAAAAAATAATTAAATAAAATAATCCCTTCTCACCCTCCGCGGGTGGTTCCTCCTCCATTCTAAGCTTGGGTCCTCTACCAGAGGCCTGGGAGCTTGAGGGTCCTGTGCAGTATCTTTGCTGTTCCTAGCATTGCACTTTTCTGGACTGAGATATCTGAGGATGTTCCAGGGATCTGCTGTAGCCACTCCTCCAGTTTGGAGGTCACTGCCCCGAGTGCTCCGATCACCACGGGCACTACTGTCACCTTCACTTCTCCAGTTCCTGAGCCCTTGGTATTTCTCAAGTTTCTTGTGTTCCTTCCGCCTGAAGTTGCTGTCACTTGGTATTGCCACATCCACCACAATGGCTCTCCTCTGCCCTTTATCCACCACCACAATATCTGGCTGGTTCGCCATCACCATCCTGTCTGTAACTGAAGGTCCCACAGGATCTTCTTTCGGTCATTCTCCACCACCTTTGGGGGTTTCTCATTTTGACCTTGGGGTTTCCAGCCCATACTCCGCACAGATGTTCCTGTAGACTATGCCAGCCACTTGGTTATGGCGTTCCATGTATGCTTTCCCTGCCAGCATCTTACACCCTGCAGTTATGTGTTGGATTGTCTGAGGTGCCTCTTTGCACAGCCTACACCTTGGGTCTTGTCTGGTGTTGTATATTTGGGCCTCTATCACTCTGGTGCACAGGGCCTGTTCCTGTGCAGCCAGGATGAGTGCCTCTGTGCTGTCCTGTAGGCCAGCCCTCTCTAGCCATTGGTAGGACTTCTTGAGATCAGCCACTTCAGTTATGTTCCAGTGGTACATCCCGTGTAGGGGCTTGTCTTCCCATGATGGTCCCTCCTCCAGCACCTGCCATTGTCTGAGACATTCACTGAGCACGTCATCCGTTGGGGCCTTGTCCTTGATGTACTCATGGAGCTTGATAGTGGATAGTGGCTCTCACACTCACTAGTCCTCAGCCTCCTTCCTTATGGCTTGTGTACAGTCTCAGGGTGCTGGATTTGGGATGGAACCCACCATGCATGGTCAGGAGCTTTCGTATCTTAACATCTGTGGTCTGTATCTCTTCCTTTGGCCACCTTATTATTCCTGCAGCGTATCTGAACACTGGCAGGGCATAGCTGTTTATTGCCCAGGACTTGTTCTTGCCATTGAGCTGGCTTCTTAGGATTTGTTTTACTCGCTGGAGGTATTTGGCTGTTGCCGCTTTCCTTGTGGTATTCCAAGGTACTTGTAACTGTCCTCAATGTCTGCTATTATTCCTTCTGGGAGTGAGACCCCTTCAGTGTGGACTACCTTGCCTCTCTTAGTCACCATCCTACTACATTTCTCCAGCCCGAATGACATCCCAATGTCGTTGCTGTAGATCCTGGTAGTGTGGATCAGGGAGTCCCGTTTGCTCTTAGCGTACAGCTTGACGTCATCCATATAGAGAAGGTGACTGATCATGGCCCCATTCCTGAGGCGGTATCCATAGCCAGTCTTGTTGATTATCTGTCTTAGCTTTTGATAACCCGGGGTTTTTTCTGGAATCCCAATTCAACCTTCGTTTCCATGGTGGGTATTGTTTCTCATGGCTCCCATGGTTGCTCTTATAGCCAAGCATCTTGTTGGTCAAACAGCGTGAATGTTTGGAATGCTGACAAAATGAGTGGAGAACTGCATGGTACGTGGGTGACAGAAAGTGCCTTAGTCCACCACCTCTGTTTAAAGATGGTTTTTCCAACTTGACGTGGATGGCTTCCTTGACACCCCTCTCAAACCAGCGATCTTCTTGAATGGCCCAACACAGACGTGCCACTTCTTCAGGACAGGACTGAGCAGTACACCTACACCTAAAAGAAAGCGGACATTCCTTTGAGGACAGTCAAGTACATGTGCTGGCCAGAGAAGATCACTGGTTTGAGAGGGGTGTCAAGGAAGCCATCCACGTCAAGTTGGAAAAACCATCTTTAAACAGAGGTGGTGGACTAAGGCACTTTCTGTCACCCATGTACAATGCAGTTCTCCACTCATTTCGTCAGCATTCCAAACATTCACGCTGTTCGACCAGACCTGGTGACTCATTAACATGTGACCCAACAGACAAAGGGGAAGCACCCCAACCGAAACTAGAGGAACGACCCTGTCAACCACCCTGCCAAGGACTCTCAGGTGACCACCCGGGCCATTAACATGCCAATGGTCCACAGGGCTATATTTTCAAGCTCTGCCCCAGCAAACTGAAAACTGAAGAAGCTCTCTGGAGAGAGGGCGAAACGTTTTCAAGGAAACCTTTCAGTCCAGTTGACACAGAGAGATCTACTTTGCATATTTGTGGGTCAGACCTAATTGTTGTTCCACTTGCGCCAAGTGTTTTGTTTTTAAAATGGGACCCATTGTCTGATCTGATTCTCTTGGGGAATCCATGATTTGGAATATAGTGATTAACCAAAGCTTTGATCACTGCGGCCGCATCCTCCTTTGCGGTAGGATACGCCTCGGGCCATCCAGAGTAGACATCTATTATCACTGATAAATATCTTTTTCCCCTTGCCCGCACTCCCATGTCTGTAAAATCTATCAGGATTTCTTCACCAGTTGTTTTAGGCACTGGAAATAGACCAGGCACATTCTTGATGCCTGGTCTGGGGTTGTACTGGGTGCAGATTTCACATTTGAGTGCAATATCTGCCAGTACTGAAGGTAAGTCTGGATGCCAAAAGTTTTTGCAGAATCTTTTCATGGCATCGATCCCCAAGTGCGATGGACCGTGTGCTTCTAGGCACATGTCTCTGAGAAATCGCTTGGGAACCACTAAGAGACCTTTTTTCTTTTGCCATATTTCCACTTGTTGTCCGTTGGGGTTCAATGTGGTTCAATGTCAACCACTTTAGCCCCATTTTCACTCCACTGTTCTTGTTCATCCACCGGAGTAAGCGCTTGCGCATTGCCACATTCATATAATGAAAGGGGTCTTAAATCCTGTTTTTTTTCCTCAGCCACCTCCACCGATGTAGCTATGTTGGGAATGTCTAGACCAGCAGCCTGTTTTGCTGCTCTGTCCGCTACTTCATTCCCTTTTGCATCAAGAGACCCATCCTTTTTGTGGGCTGGTATTTTTATCACTGCCAATTTGGTGGGGCCTTTTAAGGCCTCCAGAATGCTTTTTATCACATCTTCATGTTTGGGAGGACCCCCTGTTGCAGTCTTCCATCCATTTCTTATCCATGCACCCAAATCTCTATGTACAACATGATAACAAAAGGCTGAATCGGTAAAAATGCTTACATTTTGTCCTTTCCCCATTAATAAAGCCTTTTCCAGGGCCACCAGGTCAGCTCTTTGGGCCGAGGGCGGTTCCACTGAGCCACTGGCTTGAACTATGTAGTCCAGATTTTCTCTTTGTACCACAGCAAATCCAGCCTTTAGGCCCGTGTCTGTTCTGTGGTAACTTCCATCTATGTATAAATGCATTATCTCTAATGCTTCAGGGAGTGGTGTTGCCTGCACGTCAGGTCTCGCCTTTGACACCCTCATTGTTTCTTGGCAACAATCATGTGTTTCTTCCATGCTTATGTGTTGTGCCATGTTGACTTTCTCATTTCTGTAGGCTATGTGTGGTTGTGTTAGTACTGTGATGGTTGTATTTTCTCTTCCTGGTGTGATGGAAAATGCTGATGACTCAATAAAGGCTATGACAGCATGGTCTGTGTTCACGAAAAGTTGATGTTTTTGCACAACCATCTCTGTTTTCATGATGAGCTTAGCTAGGGCTGCTGCAAATCTTGTGCAATCTTGTGCCTGAAAGAGGCATGCATTTGCTGTCATGCCATCGTCTGCAACGGAAACATCCAAACAGAATGGGATTGAGTAGTCTGGTTTAGCCAGAGCTACTGCATTGGCTAAAAGATGTTTGATGTCCTGGAAATCAGACTGTGCTCGATCTGTCCATGTGAGATGAGCTCGTGGGTGTTGTGTGCCAGTGGTTTTCAGGATGTCTCGAAGTGAGGCTGTGCGAGACGCATAGTCAGGAATCAAATGTCTGGAAAAGTTAATAAGTCCCAAGAATGACTGTAGGTCTTTAACAGTAACAGGTTGCTTATGTGCCAAAATATTTTGCCTTTGAGAAGTGGTCATTTCAGAACCACGACCAGAAATGATATTACCCTAAAACTGGACCCGTGTTCGGACCAACTGGATCTTAGACTTCTTAATCAGAAAACCAATAGTCCCCAAATATTGTAAGAGGGTGATGGAAGCCTCCATGCACTGTTGTCTCGTATGAGAAGCAATCAACAAATCATCCACATACTGGATTAGCAGAGTGTTGTCAGGTAGAGTAGGGGACCTCTGTAAGAGGTGTTTCAAAACAGTGTTAAATATACCAGGTGTTAAAGAGAACCCCTGTGGCATCCTGGTATAGGTGTACTGTTGTCCAGAAAATGTGAATGCAAAGACGGGTTGCAGCTTTGTACTAAGGGGTAAGCAAAAGAAAGCATTAGCCTGATCAATGACAGTGAACCACTGATGGTCAGGAGTGAGCAAAGACAGGGCAGTAGTAGGGTTAGGCACGAGGCAAGAGCATTAATTGTATGGAGATCGTGAGCCATGCGATAATTTGTTCCATCTGCTTTAAGGACTGGCAAGATGGGTGTGTTCCATGGTGAAGTGGTGGGATAGATGACACCAGCCTGTAACAGCCCTTCTATGGTGTCTGTGATGCCTGGTAGAGCTTCTGTTTTAATAGGATATTGGGGCACATTTACTGGATTGGTTGTGTCAATAGCAAACTCTACAGGTCTGACACTGAGAAGGCCAACGTCCGCTTGATGCGTCACCCACATAGAAGAAGGTAGATTTTCCAGTGCTCTGTCAGCCTCTGGATCATTGGTGTCCTCAGCACCATGGTGGCGTTGTAATTGTTGGTGGTTCAAAATGACTCGAGTAGTTGTCGGAGATTTATAAAATGTGAATTGGGGATTTGATGGAGAGGCGAAAACATTTTGTGTGGATGTTTCTTGCCAATCAGAGATTTTATTAGTGGCGGCCACCATAGGACCAAGGCCCTTTGCCTGTTTCCCTGTTGTGATGGCCAATGTTATGTGTGGTGCTGAGGTGGGGCCCAATTGATAATACTTGCTCTGTTCATCAGTGAGATGGATCTGGCCGGCTACGCCTTCCGGTCCAACTACGATACCAGGTGAGACAACTGACCACTCCTGGCCTTCCCAAAGATCATTGAACCTTACCTGATAGAGGAAGTCACCTTCTGTGTCGTAGAACAGGGTCACGTGTAAGGGATCCTGGGGTGGAGACAACACATGTCTGACCTTGAGATGCGGATGCCACTGACAGAAGGCTTGCACCAGTGGGCTGTGGTCTGGGTCGATGACCAGTCCCCAATAAATGTCGGCAACGAGTAGATCTGCCCGGAGGTGAGTTTCCCAGGCTCTGGTTGCCAAGAGTTACAGTTACGGGTTCAGTTTTTGACAAATACAAAGTCTGGCCGCCAATACCCTGTACTGGTACCACTTCAGTAGAGAGAGGCAAATCCACCTTTTCAGATAAAGTGGAATGGGTGGCTCCCGTGTCCACAAGAAACAAAAAGTCATTTTTCTCTACCTTCATGGAAAGAAAGGGCTTGGCCGTCGCACCCCCTCTGGTGCCAGCTGGGCCTCCCTAGGCGGGGTACATGCCATGGTCTCCAGATGGCGGTGGCTGATGATATGAGCTGTCATTTTGTTGCTGTGGGCGTCGCTGTTGTTGTGGGCGTCTGCGACACTCTCTTGCCCTATGTCCCGTTCCTCCGCGGTTGTGACACAAATCTGAGCAACGTGATGCTCTATCCCTTCTCCCAACCAGACCTCTGTCACGACTCCGAGGTGGCCCTCCTGTGGGGAAAGCCTCACGAACAGCAGCAACAACGGCCGCTTGAATGTCAGTCGTGGGCGAAGACTGTACCTTTTTATTTGTTCAATCTGCATTTGTGTGAGTGATTGCCGTGCTGCAAGCTGTGACGCAGCTTGTTGCCGTTCTTTGGTGATAAATCTATCTAACAGAGTGATCAGACATTGTGACCATTGAGCCCATGGAGCGCCAGGAATCATAGGATTATCAAGCAGTTGTTGTTTAACTGGTATAGGCAAACCTGCCATAAGTTTTTCCTTCATCATTACCATTGTGGGTGTACCATCAGTCGGAGGCTCACCTGTAACTCCAATCCACTTACTTCTTCCCGTGTGAAGCCACGCCTCAGGGGTGGTTCCCTCCTCGGTCTTCCATGGATGTGAAAAGGATGCAAGCCCTGCAGCACTGACAGGAAACATAGCTCGCATAGGAGCAAAGAAATTTTCAACATGGTCAGTAACAGGTGCAGAAGGTGGCACATCCTCAGTTCGAGCTGCTGCTTCAATCTGGCTCAGTGTGTGGTATCCTACACAGGCGGCTACAATAGCTCGCATGTCTCCCATGGCCAGTAACACCCCTTGTGTGTGGCCTTTTAAGGCTTGAATCCAGGGACTGGCCCCATTAGGGAGAGGTGGTAATTAATTTCTTAATCCTGTAATGTCACCCAATTGCCATGGTTTATATGTTGGATTTACAGCGCCTGGGGCGGCCACTAGGGGGAGCTGGAGCACTGGTTCCGCTCCTGTGACCAGTGCTCAGGAGCGCGTGAAAGGAACAGAACGATAACCGTCATTTCCTGGTGTGGAGTGAACGGAGAGTGTAGACTGTGGTGTCGTCGGGATGGAACTCAGAAACGATTGACCTGGTTCCCCCTGTCAAGGTGTCATAGGTGACGTGTGAGACGATACGTGTGATGCGCCTTCTTGTGGTTGTGTTTGGATTTGTAAATTACGCAACTGTGTTTCCAATTCTGCCATATGCTTAGACATGTCCTCAGCGGGACGCAATAAGTCTGCTGCCATCTGTCTTTGCCGTTTAACCCAGCCATCATCTTCCTGTGTTGAAGTGTTTTTTTTTAGAGCAAAAGGGTTCGACACTGAAAGTGCCAGGACAGATGCTGAAGCCGACGATTGCGTCTGACTTTCTTGTCCACCACCCGCTCCATGAGCTTCAAATTCCACATTCCCCCCAGCCAATTGTACTGTGCCTCCTGCTATTACTGGATATAATGCTGCCCCTTGACAATACGGTGGAGGTGACTGCCCTGTTCCCAGCCCTTTGGTCACACTTTTTTCTTTTTTCTCTTTACGCCATTTATTCGCTGCGCGCATAGTCATACACACATCTCTCAACGCTTGCGCCATGCATTTCAGCCTATCTGCCTTCTCCGCTTTACTTTCCCACTTCCCTCTTTTCAGCACACTCGCTGTCCCTGCCGTAATCTCTGCTTCCTCCTTCTTCACTTTCTGCTCCACAATAATCTGTAACAACTGCACCAACAGTTGATCTTCACCCAATTTCCCAGGCTCATTCCAAACTCGGCCGAAAATTCAACTTGTTTTTTAAGCATTTCTTTTTTTTCTTTTTCTGGCGTCCGTGCCAATTGACGCTCAAAAACAATTTCTATTGCTATTTTTTTCCCGGGCGCATATTTTTAACGTCGCATCGTGGTCTCCAACTGTTGCAAATTTGGGGTCCGGGCGTGTTTGTCAAAGGAACTCACAGGAAACCAGAACTAGCAAGCAAGATTTATTCTGCACAATCGACTGTGGTCTCTCTGCAACACTGTGGCAACTCACACAGACCCGCGGGGGGGCAGAAGAGCATCTCTTCCTCCGCGCACAGGCCTCTTGAACATTCGGCGTATCTGCTAATTACGTGAAGACCAAGCAGCATTGACGCAAGACGCATGATCGGCGCCGCTGTGTACGGTCTATCGCGAGTGATCCACGGCTCCGTACGTGATTGTCCTTGGCGAAGTAAGATATGCGTGGGTCATGTAGACACAGGACAGAAAAATAAAGCCTTATATGATTATATGTACATCAACAATAGAACAAATCTTCATTTTGCTACAATCTCTAGGATCACTGCTGCTGATCACTGCCCGAATGACATCCAAATGTCATTCGGGCTGGAGAAATATAGTAGGATGGTGACAAAGAGAGGCAAGGTAGGCCACACTGAAGGGGTCTCGCTCCCAGAAGGAACCATAGCAGACATTGAGGACAGTTACAAGTACCTTGGAATACCACAGGCAAATGGCAGCGTTGAACAGGCAACAAGGAAAGCAGTAACAGCCAAATACCTCCAGCGAGTAAGACAAATCCTAAGAAGCCCGCTCAATGGCAAGAACAAGTCCCGGGCAATAAAGAGCTATGCCCTGCCAGTGATCAGATACCCTACAGGAATAATAAGGTGGCCAAAAAGCAATACAGACCACAGATGTTAAGACATGAAAGCTCCTCACCATGCGTGGTGGGTTCCATCCCAAATCCAGCACCCTGAGACTGTACACAAGCCGTAAGGAAGGAAGCCAAGGACTAGTGGGCTTGAGAGCCACTATCCAGGACGAGACAGCCAAGCTCCATGAGTACATCAAGGACAAGGCCCCAACGGATGACGTGCTCAGTGAATGTCTCAGACAATGGCAAGGTCAGGAGGTGCTGGAGGAGGGAACATCATGGGAGGACAAGCCCCTACACGGGATGTACCACTGGAACATAACTGAAGTGGCTGATCTCAAGAAGTCCTACCAATGGCTAGAGAGGGCTGGCCTACAGGACAGCACAGAGGCACTCATCCTGGCTGCACAGGAACAGGCCCTGTGCACCAGAGTGATAGAGGCCCAAATATACAACACCAGACAAGACCCAAGATGTAGGCTGTGCAAAGAGGCACCTCAGACAATCCAACACATAACTGCAGGGTGTAAGATGCTGGTAGGGAAAGCATACATGGAACGCCATAAACAAGTGGCTGGCATAGTCTACAGGAACATCTGACTAGCAGTTGCAACACCTAATAGGGATCTAAACATCACAGCAAAATCTTACACTGACTTTGGTGAAGGTTTGGTACAGTCAGCTGTGCAGAATCATTTGCTATTGTTGTTTTTTTGAAGAGGAATTTATGAATGTTATGTGACTGGCTGGCTGACACCAGGTCAGTTCTGATTTGCACATTGTTTACAGCCGCTAGCGTAATTTGAATCTGAGGTTCTTGTCTGTGATAAGGTTAGCTTATCTACAACGTAGCTGTATAGCTGCTGGTAAACTTTCCAAAGTACATGCTCCAGCAGGTTGATGAGGAGCAGAGGCCCTGTTGCATTCAGCACAGAGTTCTGTGAAAAATGGAGGGAGGATGTGCACAATACAGGAAGAAGATATAAACATGTCACCTCAAGGAAGGTTATCATGCATCATTTTGGCCAAAAAGAGCACATTCAATATTATAATCTAAGATTTGATATCTGTGCTTCTCAAGCACAGATATCAGAAGTATCTACATAAATTTTTGCAAGTAAAATTTGTTTTTTTTTCTAAACATCCTCGACTACTCTCAAAGACTCTCATACTCTAAGACTCTCACTATCCACTGTGAGAGTCTATTAAGGTGTATAGATTTTCCACTCCAGGTATCCTATGTAACACCATATAGAAAAGCTCCGAGCACAGATTCAAACCAAGGACCTTCACAGACTGGCAGAACCCTCTTACTCACTGTAACACTGTACTGACCAGCAATCACCATTACCTTTGTGTCCCTGCACAGAAAAAACTACAGTCACTACTAACTGTAACAGACTGACCATTTGAAATGTCCTCGTGCGCATGCCAGGTACAACTAGATCCCCCCTTATGTGCCTGTGTGATAAGAGCGTATATAAACAGAGAGATCCAGCACAGCTGATGGTTTGCTGTGGTGAGTAATGGGCAGAATTACTGCTTGGTAGAAACCATCAGAAAGAAAAACAGACACAACCACTCTACTTTCCTCTTTACTCACCACACTCACATAAACAGAACAGAGCTGTCTTTTTTGCCAGCTCTGCTTGCCACTGTTAAATTTGATTTTTCTGTGACTTAATTTTTAGACACACTGTTATGCGGGAATTCTTCCAACCCTTTCAACTGATACGTAGGGTTTTTTTTTTATTTTTATTATTATTTTTTTTAATTTCTTGCCTGCCGATTTATAGAACTGCTTTAATTGTTATCGTGGATTTTAGTCATCTAAATTCCAAAATTTAGTGATCTTAAAAAAACTTTGCATTTTGTCCACTATAAATGGTCTAGTCAAGGACAACATGTCTTCATTTAGCTAATACGATAGACGGCAGTAATGAAGGTGATGTAGGCTGATTCTCACATGCAAACTTTAAATGGTGTTAAGTTCCTGCATGTTCTAGGGTTGTTTTGTTGTCCATGTTGTTTTGCTTTCGTCTACTAGGGAGTGTGGCAATTTTAGTCTTCGCTGGTGACAGGCACACCTGCAACGCATTGCCATCAGAGGCCTACTTAAGGCAGCTGCACCTGAGCACCAGCGTCAGATTATCTCTCCTGCAGAGTGGTACCTGGACTGAAACTAGATGCTGCTTGTGTGTTTTTTTTTTTTTTTTTTACTATTCCTGATATCTACCACTTATCTGAGGTCAGGTTGCGGGGCAGCAGCCTAAGCAGGGAGGCCCAGACTTCCCTCTCCCCAGCTCCTTCATCCAGCTCTTCTGGGAGGATCCTGAGCATTCCCAGGACATGCTGAGAGACTGTCTCTCAGCATGTCCTGGGTCTTCCTGGGGGCCTCCTACCGGAGGAACGTGCCCTGAACACCTCACCAGGGAGGCGTCCTAACTAGGTGCCCGAGCCACCTCAACTGGCTCTTCTTAACGCAGAGGAGCAGCGGCTCTACTCCGAGCTCCTCCTGGATGACAGAGCTTCTCACCGTATCTCTCTAATGCCTTCTACACATGGCATGATTTTTTCGAGTTGGCAGGTCACCATGCAACTCGACAGGGTCGGTGGGAGCATTGGGTGTCCACACTACAAGACTCGTCTGAGACGGGAGTGTCCACACAGCGCGATTATCTCCGTCACAGGAGGCGTGACTGACACGGAAGTACGTGGCCGCAGCGTTATTGTTGCAATGAAATGTCTGTTGTTGGTTCTGTATTTTGTAATAAATTTCCCCCACAAAATGCCCCTTATAGTCTAGTGCAATTTATTTTTCTTATTTATGACGCATTTTTTGACTGATTTGACTCAAGGGAGACTTCTAGTCTGAAAAACATGGACTAGCACAACTTTATTAAAACTACAAAACAACTATGTACAATTTACAAAAAAACATAAGAGAATGACACAACTTCAAATGGTTTCAAGATCGGGGTCACAACTACGCAGCTTTTGCAGAAAACTTTTGTTCTGTTTATATTTTGCACCAATATGGCGTGCATTTTGGTGCAAAATATAAACAGATGGTTGGTGCGGACAGTGGCTGAGTCAGAGTCTCCTGTGTCCACTGAACTCGCAAAACCATTTTTTTAATCTCCCGATGTGTTTTGTTTTTCTGCTCTGCCGCAGCCGCTCTACTGCTCCTTTTCACTTCCTTATTTTTGCAGCAACGCCAGTGTCTGCTCTCATTGGCTGTAGCTCTTTCAAAGTCACCATGAGCAGCCTGGATATCAAGCAGGTTTGATATCCAGTTTTAGGTCTAAGACTCGGCGCGGGGCATCGTCAGGCTCATTAGTTGAGTCTTCGCGGTACTTAACTCAGTTGCCTAGAGGATTAGTGCCTCACCCCGATTTTGGGTGAGGGCAAGTCGCAAGTCTAAGACGCCGAAAATCGTGGCATGTGTGCTAGGCTTAAGGGAGAGCCCAGCCACCCTACAGAGGAAACGGACAGCCCATATCAGGGGATATGGGCCATCCACCCCATACTCCCGGACAACCCCCCACAGGACTCCCCCGACAAGGTCGAATGCCTTTTTCAAGTCCAGAAAAGATGTTTGTTTATAAAAGGTAGTTTTGTTTTGGAACCTCAGCCTCGTGTCTGCACTTGGGTCCTGGACTAAGAAAACGTAACAAATGACAGCAACAGCAGTTAACTCTAGTATTATTATTATTTTTTTTTTTTTTTTAACCCCTTTCCATTTTGTGGAAAGGGGTTACTTCTCACTTCTATCTGGTGGACCCAAAACTTAACTTGACATTGTTCTGTCTACTTTCATTTGCACAAATTAATGGTAGGATCTTTACCCTGGGCTGATTTGAGGCCAATTTATTAACTGACACCTGTTGCTGAATTTTCACACTGAATCTCAGGCCGTTGGTGGGTATTAGGGTACTTCCTACGCCTGAATTTTGCCGTTGTAGCATTGAAAAAGCATGTGGAAATCAACTTAACAATTCTTCCAAAGTAGAACAAAAATATACTGTATGTTTTGTTTCTGTGAAGTGAAAGCGGCTCAGTTGGAGGACACTGTCAGTAAAGTGAATTTAAATTGGACAAGGTCGATTTTTCAAGGTTCTCAAAGAAGAGAGTTATGACCACAGTCCAGTCACATTAGTCCTCATTTATGAACCGTATGTACGTCAGAAAACTCGGTATTTATCAATCTGGACGTGAGCATACGATCCGCTCAAATCTAATGTCAGGTCGGACATTGTGTACGCAAGTTATAGTCAGTGTGGATTCGTGATGCAGCACAGCAAAATCTTTAAAAAATGTAAAAATAATGATTAAACAATCCTCAAACTGGTAATTAAGCACAGGCAGTCACATATTCCGTACAGATTTAAACATAAATGAATATCATTGACTAAAATACTAGAAATATATCTATTTTTTATATAACCCGTTTTTTCCTGTGAAATTCATGTTTGGTTTGTTTTTTGCTAGCAACACGTCTGCTTGTCCACAGTGGCGCTGCTCCTGCCGCTGTCATCATTCTCCAGACAGCGTTTTTCTGGGCGTATTTTTCTATAATTTTGTCCTTTCTGTATTGCTCAGATATCCAAAGAGCATCAAGATCATAGAAGTAACACTTGATAAACAGCTCTTCTGGCTTGCAACAACCTCCAGCGTGACCAGTGCTGGAATTGTGCCTAGCACCAATGGTGACGTATCTGTCATGGTGAATGGTGTGCCATCTGATATCTGGATTGCTTGCAACTGTGACTCTTTACTGGAGAAAGTCCTCTGGTGTGATTTCCAGAAGATACTTGTGTAGTGAATCCTGGTTCTGACCTCCTGTGACCTTAGTGTGTAGGCAGTATCCTGATGATGAAGGCTTCCATACCATTAACTGCCTGTCTCATTTCAGTTATTCAAGCACACATAGGGCTTCGGGAGCATATGGGTTTTGTGTAAAATGAGATATTACAACCCTTGGCTAAAACACTTTAGCATTTACACCTTCCATCTGAATCTTCGTGGTTTGCTGCCGCGTTTCTTTCAGTCTGTCTCTGTTTGTACTGTCATCTATCCGTCTCCTTTCATCTTTGTTTTTAACCGAACTGTAGGAAAATGAAAAAAATGAAAAGACTGGTGTTGTTTAACTCATTAATATCAGCATGGATAGAGATTACAGATAGAAATGCCACTTTGAGGATTCCAACATCAATGTACATCCCCTTTATTCTGGTCTGTTTCATCCATTTAAAGTAGGTAATGCCAGGCCCACACATGCAAAAGGCCCTAAATCCATTCTTGAATGGAACTTCTTGGCTCATCCATTTTCATCACATATTTTATGAGCACTCATCTGAGCCTGTTTGTTCCATTGTTTCCAGCCCACCTAACGACTGTAAGGGGTTTTCTACAGGCAGGTTTTTGCTGTGCCAGCCAGCCAGGTCTGGCACTGTTCTCTTTCATAATATATTGCTCGATGTCTCACTATGGGATGCACGCCCTCGTCAGCCCTCATAGAAGCACTAATCTCATTACGCTAATTCTGATTGGCTGGTGAACCTGTCCATCCTCAGCAGGTGGAACCACCTGCTATATATGTCACATGCAGACGTCACCACCTCATTTAGACACCTCTTCTCACTCTGAAGCATCTCCGGCGTCCAAGGATAAGTGGCTTAACAGATTCGCAGACGGCGTTTTCCGACTCGGTCGCTGGACGCTACTTTGCTCTAGACCAGGGGTGTCAAACATACGGCCCGCGGGCCGAAACCGGCCCCCAAGGAGGTTCGATCAGGCCCGCAGGATAATTTGAAAGTGGAAAAAAATGCATAAAAGACATGGAATTAATATTTTTAATTAGTTGCAATTCATGGATTATCCGCTAAGGGGCGCACTATTTCCATCAGAGTAGAACGCCGTATCGCTGAGACAGACTGAAAACAGCAGACGGTATCAATGCGCCATCTACTGCTTGTTATGACGTTGTTACTACCTTAGTCTCTACCTCTACACCCTCATTAGCCAAAATGTCGTTATCCAAACGGAGAAAAGTAGATAAGGAGTGTAGAATTTTCAAAGGAAAATGGACCATGTTCTATTTATATACAGAGATGCATGGAAAACCTTTGTGCTTGGTGTGTTTGCAACAAGTTTCGGTATTGAAGGAATATAATATTCGACGCCACTACGAGACTCATCACAGCGAAAAATATGACGGCTTGCAAGGACAAGTGAGAAGAGATAAGATCAACGTATTGCTGGCGGGTCTGAGGAAACAGCAGTCATTGACATTGACTGTTACTGAATAGTTTCTTGAGTTGTTGCCAATGATGGACACCACAACAGCCGAGGATATTTTCAGCTCTGTCGTTGCTGCACTGGACAGAGTTGGAGTGGACTGGTCCCGCGCTGTCAGCCTGGCTACAGACGGCGCGCCATCCATGGTCGGAAAGAAAGCAGGTGTCGTGACAAAGTTCAAAGACAAAGCTTCCCTTAATGGAGGAGATCATTTCTGGACATTTCACTCTATTTTGCACCAGGAGGCATTGTGTTGCAAGTCGCTGAAAATGGACCACGTCATGGAGGTGGTTGTTCGCACTATAAATTTCATCCAGTCCAGAGGTCTGAACCATCGTCAGTTTGACAAACTTCTCAGCGACAGCAACATTACCCACAGCCTGCCATACCATACTGAAGTGAGATGGTTAAGCCGAGGCGCTGTGCTGAGGCATTTCTTTGATCTAAGAGAGGAAATCGGACAGTACATGGAGAAAAAAGGAAAACCGGTGTTGGAATTACAATCTCAGGAATGGCTACAGGACCTTGCATTTTTGGTTGATATTACCGAACACTTGAACAATCTGAACAAAATGTTGCAAGGCCGCAAAAAAGTTGTCACACAGTTTTCTGACAACATACATGCATTTAAGTTGAAGCTGACTTTGTGGGAGACGCAACTGGCAAATGGCAACCCTGCTCATTTCCCCTGTCTGAGAGATGTGTGTGTGACCAGACCTGATGCGGACGTGAAACGGTACAAAGACAAGATTGCAGGACTACTGCGGGAGTTTGAGAAACGTTTTCAGGTATTTGGTGAACTTGAGACAGAATTTTCAGTTTTTCGCTCACCTTTCACAGTTAAAGCTTCTGATCTGCCGGTCGAAATTCAGCTAGAAATAATTGATTTGCAGTGTGATGCAGATTTGAAGGGCAAATTTGCCTCCGTAGGTCTGGACAAATTTTATCAGTATCTACTACCAGGGTACCCCAAATTAACAGCCCTGGCTGCTAAAATTTTGTGCATGTTTGGGACAACCTACCTTTGTGAACAAATTTTCTCAGTGATGAATATCAATAAAACAAAAATGCGTTCAAGGCTCACAAACAAGCACTTAAATGACATTCTGAAAGTAACAGCTAGTCAGGACATGACACCTGGTGTTGATGCACTTGTACAGGCCAAAAGATGCCAAGTTTCAGGAACAAAAACAAGTCCAGACTTAGATACTGTTTGCATTGAAAGAATACAGCTCTGTGAAGATGAATCCTTACTGTGGTGATTAAAAAAATGTGCACTTTAATGTTAGTCAGCAGCTTCACAACAAAAGAGTGTGATGGAATTCTACTGTTCATACAACTCCATAAATTTTCAGTATGTATTGTATGTGTATGTATGTTTCATGTATGAAGTTTACAGATTTACAGGACAGGTGAACACTTTCTTCATTACACATTTAATATCACTCTCCTTAGTTTGTAGGGTGTACGCAGGGATTAAATTTAGATTTTATATGCGTATGTGTAGGTGGTTTAAAAATTCCTTTCTTTAAAAGTCTCATTAAATCTTAAAGTGCATTACTATATTTTTCAGTACCAATTCAAGTTTTGTGCCTTTGTACAATCAGTGGGATCAGTTGCAATGCATATATGTGAATGATAAAAGTAAATTGCACATTTGTCTAAGGAAATATGAGGTAATTCATGAAATGTTTTGTAGAAGGATAGTTCATTAAATTTCAATATTTTCCTAACGTTCTTGTGCTTCTTTACACCAAAACAAAGGAAAGACATGATATTTTGGTTATTTATAGCAGAGTATGGTATAATTTTAATGGTCCGGCCCACTTGACATCTCCCTAGGCCGTATGTGGCCCACGATGTGAAATGAGTTTGACACCCCTGCTCTAGACGCTAGTTTATGCCGTTGCTTTGCAGATTTTGGTGTCGGCTCCATTTTCTCGCCACTCCAGGCCTGGCATAAGGAGCGCTCAAGACCCCACCACGGCTTGACGCCCACCTCCACCCCACAGCATCGGCGATGCCCTCCAGGTCTCCCAGCCTCCCCTCTAAGCCTGACCGTCTACTCTCACAGAGCGGGCTTACAAGGCTTCAGCGCTCGCCACCAGGGCTCTTAACACCTTATCCCCCCTCGGAGCGTACCAGGCTGAGCTGTGCCAGGATTACGGCCGGACACGTGAGCAGGCAGTGTGGGATGAAATTCCCGTCATCACCGATCTTTGTCTCCATACCCAGCGCTGCACGATGCAGGCTATGGGGAAAATCATGGGCACCCTCGCTCTCGGACAGAGAGAAGGACGACGTTCTGGATAGCCCGATCGTCCCAGACAGGATATTTGGGTCTGCCCTCGCTTCCATGCAACAGCGCTGCGAAGCCAAAAAGAAAGAGGAGGACGCGCTCCGGCTCCCATGCAAGATTCCGGCTCCTCCTCCAGCGGTGCGGCACAAGGAAATTGCGCAGGGACCCCAGGCTCCTCAGCCGAGGGTGCAGAAATGCACCAAGCCGGCCCCCGCCCATCCTCCTTCATTGGGACGAGCAATTTTGGCCAACAACCCCTCCACTTCAGCTATGGCGCCGGCCAGATACGCGCAGACTGCCGCTTTCCTGTCGAGGAAGAAGAAGAAGGCAGCCTGACCATCCTCCTTCTCTGCGGTGACGGCGCTGGATGTTTCCCGTTCCCTAGCTCCACTGGCTCACCGCTCCAGCGTGCCTCCACACCTTCCCTCTGGCCCCGTCTCCCAGCCGCCGCGGTCCATCCCGACCCAAGATGACCATTCAGGACATCTGCCTGCGGATTGTTCTCCATTTCTCAGTGAATGTCCATAAGCATGCACATTCAACACTGTGTTATTAAACACTGTTGCGCTGCAGCATCCAAGCCGACGGCTGAGGGCTCAATGCAAAAACAAAACATTAAAAATGTCCAAAATTATAAGCAGCACGGTGGCGACACCTGCCCGGAGAGGCACTCCCTCGAGAGGGGGAGCGGAGCTCACGTGCAGTACCCCCATGTCTCCGGCAAATGGCACCATCACATGACCCATTGGGAAACCATTTCAGGCGGGGCTGTCAAGCCTGTGGGTAAGTGCGCTCCTACCCTTTCTCCGATAAGGGATCAGCTCCCCTGCGGCAGAGATGTCTGTCCTGCTCTGGTTTGCTGGCGTAATAAGTTCACTGGCCAGGGGAAAGTCGGCCAATGTTTTACAGAAGGAAATCCACTCGCTGTTAAACAGGGGCGCGATCTGCATTGTCTGCATTGGGGAGAGTCGCCTTATCCTGGATTTACGTGCTCTAAACTGACAGCTCAGGAAATACATATTCAGGATGCTCACACACATCTCTATTACGTTTCGTATGAATGTCCATCGATCTGAAATACGCGTATTTCCACATCCACATTTATCATGCCCACAGAAAGTACCTTTGGTTTGCTTTCCAGGGAGTGTTCTGTTCTGATTTTGTGTATTTATTTTGAGAGACTATATTTTAGATTCTATTCTGTGTTTTATGTTGCACCTTACGCCGAAGCAAGTTCCTAGTCTATGAATTCTGTTCACTGACAATGGCAATAAAACCCTTTCTGATTCTGATTCTATGTTGATTAAGATGCAGGTACACATTCACAAGTAGAATATGGCAGGAGCTTTCAGATGTAAGCAACCTTGCTGCCCAAATAAATATGATCTAACTGGAGAGCACTATACAGAAAAAAGCTATTATTTTTCCTGTAGTGCCATCTTAGTCCACACTCAGTTTGAATTTATGGCAAATCCAGTTGCACCAAATACACATATTCATGGAGACAACAGTTATGCATGACATGTTTAAAATACAAATTAGAAAATGATACCTATGTGAACATTCTTCTGGGGATAAAAGTATTGCCGCAAAGCTTAGACCATATTCCTTAAAACCTCAGCTGCCAAAAGAAAACTGCAGTTTCATGCCAATTAAGCTGTATTGAATGTTGCTACCAACTGCTACCAACTACCAACTGCTCACTAACTGAACGGACCGTCACTGCTTTTGGTAAAATGGTGTAACCATTGAATGCAATCTGCACTTCTGCAGGAAGAAAAGTTGTTCTTGTATTAAATTGTAATAATTTCAGTTTAATTTTCTTTCCAACCACACATCTATGTAGCGTGTTCTGTGTCTGAGTTTTTTTGAGATCTAACAATCAAAGAAGCATTTCTCCCTTTGCTACTCCATCCCCTTTCTGTTCATTCCTCTTTCATTCTGTCATTCTCTCTGCAGTCTGACTTCCTTTTTTCCATGGCCACCCACCTACTTCATCTTCTCTCATCTCGTTTCTTTCTGATATTGCTCCCTCGCTCCCTCTTCTTTTTTATCATGCATCAACTGCTGCTTCTGATGAGCACATCAGTCAGGGCCCTTTCTAATGAAGTCCCTCTCCTTTACCATTAGAGAAAACTAACTCTCTTTCTCTCGCTCTCTTTTATTTAAACCACTTTCTTTCCTTTCTTCCTCCTCACCTCCTCTGTAATCCACCTCATCTGCTTCTTCCTTTTGCTCCATCCGCCCCTAAAACATTGCTCTCACCTGCAGTGAGGAAACAACCAAGGGCTAACTGGTTTTCATGCTATTATGTCTGATATGTTTGTATTTCTATGATTGTATTTTGTTTGTATTTCTATGACTCGGTTTGTATCTGTTCTTATGATTGTATCTGTTCTCCCTTTCTCTCTCTTTATTATCTCTGGCCTGTCTCCCTCTTCTTTTCCTCCTTTACCCAGCTGACTTTCAGCAGGATGATTCTTCCTTGTAAGCCTGGTCCTACAAGGTTTCTTCATGTTAAAAGGAAGAAACCTTGTCACTGTGCTTACCTGGGGGTTCAGGCTCTGGGTGTCTACCTCTGTAAAGCACCTAGAGACAATTTTTTGTGTAAAAAGTGCTATATAAATAAAATTGAATTGAATTGAAGTTGAATTTAGCTTTTTGGAGGGTTGTAGTGGCTCAGTCTGTAGGAAACTGGGCTGAGATATGGAGGGCTCTTGGTTCAAGCCCGGTTGTGGACAAAGGATAGAAGGTGTGCTGGGAGCAGGATTAGGTGCCAGGAGAGGGCTTTGTGATGAGCCGACGACTATTCCAGGGGTGTTCCCTGCCTTCACCTGTATGCAGTTGGGACAGGCTCCAGCATCCACCCCCTGCAAGGGAAAATGCAGTTAAAAAAAAAAAGTTTAAATGCGTAATGCTATATTGTCTCTACAATAATTACTTTAAATATGAAATAGTAAAAAAAAATTGATATTCAAAGATATCAAATTATTAGAAATTTTAAATTAATGACTTAACAGTACATCTGTAAACAAATTAGGATTTAATATTCGGGATTTAAAAAGGTGTTTGAAGAATTCCCTTTTCAGTGTTTGTTGAAAAAAAAAATAAATGACAGGAGGCAACAGTAAAAAAACAATTATAAAACAGTAAAACAATTATTAAAATAATAACGTGACAATGAGACCTGGATTACAACAGCTGACCTGCACAGAATTGAAATATGGAGTAGGTGGCAGCAAAAATACAATGGAAATCTGTAATAGCAAAATAGTATAAAGTACAGAAGTAAAGTGACCTGTGGAGTTTCCAGTAATACAATAATAGAATAATTTTAAAATTGAATTGTTTGTATACATATACACACACACAAATATGTTGTTTTCGTTGGATACTACACCTGAGTGTGAAGCCCCAAAGCACACGCTTTGTGATAAAAAGGTAGTTCAAGCTTGCAGTCCTTTGTCGAAACCAAAAACCCTCCTGCATTGTCTGAAAATCACTGCATACCTAATGGTTTCTTCTTTTTTTCTTCTACTCAAACCAGCCAGCAGGTTCTTGTTGTGTTTTTGTATCATAGCGTGTGACCCAAGTCATTATTGAAGGTGTACACATGTGATTTGTAGTGAAATTGCTCAGAAACCTGCAGCCTAGTCCATTAAGCTGAGGTAGTGGAGAAGAGCCAATTCTTTGTTTAAACTCTTTGTTCAGTAAGTTATACTTCCTTGTTTTCATAGACACCCCAAGGTATTAACAACCTAGCCTGAAGACTGCCCTGATTCCCCACCGGAGCATCCCACATACCCTCTTGGATCCCTGCTGACATTTTTACCACAGCCACACTCATAATTTGCTTTTATGCAAATGCAGGCTCACCAAATTAACGCCAGGATCACTCCGCTGTGTGATACACTTATGCTAATGAGCCATCTGAATCCTCATGGCTTAATTTCATTTTTACTACTTCTTTAACAGGTATGTTCATTTACTTAATGAATCTAATAAAATCCAGTCACAGTTGTCATCTAGCCTGTATCCCCTTAATTTCTCTATCATATTTTGTTTGGAACTAGAAACTTAAACAGAGAAGCGAGCTTGTGTACTGCATTTCGCTGGCTTGAATGATCCAAATCAACAAAAACCTTGGTTCAGTCTAAAATACAAGGACACTAAGCAGGTAGATTGAAGACAATTCAATAATATTTGTTTTCAGCAGAAAAAAAAATCTAAATAAAGAAACAAACAAACAACAACATTTCTGATCATTATTTCCATTTATTTAACTAATGATTAGAAAAGATTTGTATTTAACTTGTCAGATGGAGTTGGGTTTTATTAGTGTGTAAATAAAATGTTTCACTATTCCAGTCACACTCTTGGCTTTAGGACAGTATTTAACACAGAACTAGGAAACCTTTCGATGGTTTTGAAAGTTTAAAGGGAGCATACTTGCTGTTTCTGACACGCATGGTTTGGAGAATTACCTTAAGGAAAAGGTTGACTTTATGGTGAGACGTTTAGTTTGGTATTTACGTGATTCAGGTAAAGGGCAGGTTATCATTCTTTGAACAATTTTAATCTGTTTGAAAGGCTGTGTGTATGTCTGTGTAATAATCTTTTCTTTGCAGTCAAACATTTTTTTTTCATTTATGTTCTGTATTGGTACATTTGGTATACATTTGGTACAAATCCAGGGACCCTGAACCAGGCGGAAGAGTTGCTCTTCACATACATCTAACCATATCATTCAGCTGGAGAATAAATTTGCACACCTCGCAAATGAGGAACCTTTTAATGTCCCGAGCGTAGCTAATACAGGCTCAGGCAATCTCGAGTCAGGCAAGCAGGTTTTCCGGGGAATAACAACAGAGGCAGGTCAGGTACAAGCGAAGTCAATACACAGGCAAACAGGCAAAGATCAAATGCCGGAACGTGCAGAATGATAACAAGCAACGAGTCCAGGGTTTAAATGCTGGTACAGATTAGTGGGCGTAGCGCTGGTGGCAGAAAGCAGGAAAACACCGGAGGCTGGCTGGCAGCAGAGGCGAGTGCGGATTGGCTGAGGTGGCAGGTGCGCTCGGTCCGGAGGCGTGACGGCGGTGGTGTGAAGTGGGAAAACAACAGGAGGCCGGCCGGCAACAGATGCTGACAAAGCATGATTTTTAACGACCTTTAAAATTTCCTAACTAGGTGCAATAAGTCTGTTTTTATCTCCGGGCCGATTCCCACCATGGCCGGTGGAGCTGAAGGATTTAGCAGGATTCTCAGTCTCAATACATGGTTGCTGTATTGTTCCACTGTCAACATGAACTTCATATACAATTTTAATCTTTGCCTGGTCCATCTGTTTTCCATTCGTCCCCTTCTCTAATGCGGACCAGATGGTAGGCATTTCGCAACTCTAACTTGCTAAAAACCTTTGTTCCCTGAAGGAGCTCAAATGCTGAAGCAATTAGCGTCAGGGGGTAACGGTTCTTTACTGTAATGTCATTCAGACCCCTGTAGTAACATATGGACATAACAACTTGTCCTTCTTCTCCACAAAAAGGAACACACTGCCAGCTGGAGATGATGAAGGATGGATAATTCCAGCAGCCAGTGACTTGCTTATGTACTCCTCCATGGCCTGACGTTCAAGTCCGGATAACTTGCAGACCAGCTGCTTCGGCTGGCCGCAACCCAGAAGTCTATTGCGTAATCCCTCACGCTCCTCTGGCCCTGACATAAGGCAAGCAACTCACCAGCTGCGGCGGGTCAGGAGGAGCCGTGACCAAAAACCTTACGTAGTTCTGCAGTGAATGCCTGGAAGGACTGTTTTTATCTCAGGGCCGATTCCCACCATGGCCAGTGGAGCTGAAGGCTTTAGCAGGATTCTCAGTCTCAATACCTGGTAGCTGTCCACTTGTTCCACTCTACACATGAACTTCATAGACAATTTTAATCTTTTCTGGAACCTTCCCACCCTCTTCAAAGCCGACGGTGTACACCTAAACTGGCATGGTAACCGCAGGCTAGCAGCTAACCTACAGCATGCCATCCAAACAGCCACACATGCGTGACTGTTTACCTACCACACCTCTGTCACAGCCTCTGCCCCCGCCTACTCTTCTTCTCCTCCCACAGTTCCACTGACACCCCAAAGTTCTTTTTTGCCCTCCAGCCTCCCCAGGCTCCATCTGCCATTACAATAACAATCTCAATACTCGCTCTCTCAACAATAAAGGCCATATTCTCAATGAATTTATAAGTGAAAAAAAAACCTATACCTCCGCTGTTTGACTGAAACCTGTCAAAAAGCCATGGACTACTTTTTATTAAATCAAACCACCCCATCTGGATACACCTACTTGGACAAACCCCATCCACAAGGCTGGGGAGGTGGCATAGCAGTCATCTTCAGGAAAAGCATCAAGACTACCACCATTGCCATCCCTCCTGCATACTCATTTAAACATCTGGCTTTCAATGCAGGGCAGAGCGAGAGCTGGAGCAGAGCAACAGCTGTGACACTGCAAGTCCTAAACTTCACCCAACACATAAACTTCCCTACACACAATCATGGTCATATTCTGGACTTGGTCTGCTCCACTAATCTCCACATAGCACAGCTATCCAGCCACAATCTTCATATCTCAGACCACCTGGCTATCATAATGAACATGGATATCCGTATCCCCATCTTAAAACTCCAGACAATAACTTTCAGGAATATTAAATCCCTCTCCCCCTCAGCCCTCTTGACCACTCTCACTCACTACCTGTCTGTCTCACCTCCTCCACAGTCTGATGACCCTACAGATCTCGTAAATCACTACAACCTGTCACTCTCCGCCTGCCTGGATCAATTCGCCCCTATAAAAACTAAAACTGTCTACTTCACCCATACTGCTCCCTGGTATACTCCTGATGTCCGCCACATGAAGACCTGGAAACAACAGCTTGAACAACTGCACAAAAAAACCCTGTACTATCAGTTCACCTTCTGGCCTACAGTGATCACCTACAACACTACAAAGATGTTCTCAACACTGCCCGGTCCACCACTACTGGTTTTTGACTGGTTGGCGTCATCGGTAACGTATCGCGTCATTTCCTGTTTCTGCTCCGTCCTACTCGTTCACTTCTCCTGGTGTTTGCTACGGTGGATTTACTGTTGTTAATTATTTGTTGCTTTTTGTTTATCCTGTTTAGTAGTACACAAGCACCTTGGTGAAAGTTTAGTAACCGCACGATCTTTTGGGTTCTATACTTTGCTCTCTGTCTATTTCGTTCCGCGCAGCTGCGCTCACTGCTAGCATGGCTAACGCTTCTCCGGTGTTCTGCAAAGTGTGTGAAATGTTTAGTTACCTCTGCCTCCCTTACTGAGTATCAGCTTGTAGAAAGTGTAGCTTATTTATAGCCTAGAGGCGAGGCTTACGAGCTTGAGGCCAGACTGACACAAGATAAAGCAACGTGTTCTGTAGCTAGCCAGCACCAGTTAGCCTGTGCGGACCAGCCCAGTTCGAAGCATTGTTAGCTGTTCCCCGCAGCCTCCAGCAGCCGGGTAGTCAGGTGGTTGGGTGTTCGGCGGGAAGCGTAGTCTGAAACAGCGCCCGGTTCACCACCAACCGCTCATGTCGCGAAACCGCTTCCCACTCAGTGACGCACCCACTGAGAAACCACCCTGGTTGGGGCACTCGATTCTTCGCTACGCAGTCGGCACCAGAGACTATAGTTAAATGCATCCCGGGGCCAGAGCGGGCGACATAGTAGGGAAACTAAAGCACAGAAAGATAAGCGCAAATACAGCAAAATTATTTAATTCACGTCGGCGGGTTAATCTACTGCCGTTACAGTCGGAGATTACTAAAAGTTAATATGAGCCGTGTAACTTCGCCAAAACGATGTCGACTTCGTAGCGCTCTGGTCCTCCATCTGGCCAGTGATGACATGTTTAGTCGCGATGTCATCGCCTCCGGCCGCTGGTTGTCGCGGTGGTGTCCAGAAAATAACGTGGCCTTTATAGATAATTGGGAGACTTTTTGGGGAAAACCTGGCCTTATTAGCAGAGACCGCATTCATCCCACCCGTGGTGCATCTCTTATTTCTACCAATATAGCAAAGTTCATTGGACAACCAACCTTCTGACAACCCAGGGTGAGGCCAGGAGGCAGAGTCGTTGTCTTACACGCTTCTCTGCTGCTTCTGTAAAACTGCCGTCCTCCAATAAAAATAAAAATAATAAAACTAAAAACGCCCACAGTAACACTAAGTTTAATAATACAATAGAAATAGTGTCAGTACTTCGCCCCTCCCATAGTTCAATCTAGTAAATAAGTCTAGAGGTGTGAATAATAATAACCTTTTATAAAAATACATGCAGTAAAACACTCAGAAACAAATAGAACAGTTAGATGTGGTCTGTTGAACATACGATTCTACGGTCTAAATCTCTTCTAGTTAATGATTTAGTAACAGATCATCTGTCTGATATTTTCTTTCTCAATGGAGACTTGGTTGCATGGACAAGAATATGTTAGTTTAAATGAAGCAACCTACCGTCATATACACTATCATGTTCGGCGCAGTGCAGAGGAGGTGGAGGGCAGCAACTACCGCTTCCAGCCTTCAAGTCAATCCCAAACCTAAAGCTACCTGTAGCTCTTTGAAAGTCTCACTTTCAGCCTCTTCACCACAACTGGAAGTCAGAAAGCTAGTTTTATTAGTTGTGGTGTATCGGCCAATTGCAGCTGCCACACAATTCTCGGCGGAGTTTTCAGATTTCCTGTCTAGTTTAGTGGTCAGTACAAATAAAGTCATTATAGTGTGGGGTGATTTTAACATCCATATGGATGATGATATCGACAGTCTTAAGATTCATGCTTAACTCCACTGGATAGATGGTAGGTTTCTCTCAGTTAGTAAATGAACCGACGCACTGTCATAATCACACTCTGATCTGGTTCTCACCTATGGTCTAGAAACTGAGAACCTGGTAGTTGTCTCAAACTCCTCCTCTCAGACCACACTCACTTATAACCTTGACTTCACTCTCTAGCAAGTCTTGAAAGAGCACATGGTTGGTGAAGGTTTACACAGCAGGTGTCTCTGAAGATACTAGGAGACAGATTTGTAGCTGAAATTGCAGCGGTGCCCCCTCTAGCGCCTCCCATTGGTGCAACAGATCATTCTGATCTAATGTTACTCCCGCAGATATTGGACTGTTTTGTCAATGTCACTGCAGCCACACTGCGAGGTTTTAGATTCAAGGTTCTACTGAAGAGAAGGTTCACACACCATAGAAGACTGGCTCCGTGGTATAAAATACACATAATCCGGAATCCCCAAGCAGGCATCAAGACGGATGGAGAGGAAGGGTATTCAGCCAGAACGCTGATTCCCAAAGTTACTGAAAGACAGCTTACTAACATATAAAAGGCCTCCGTAAAGCTGTAGAACAGCTTAATACACTTCATTAATAGATGCAACAAGAACAACCCGCTGCTTGTTTAACACCATAGCCAGGTTGGACAGTATCACAGCTCGGTTGAGCCTTCTATTCCTGCAGCTCTTAGTAGTGAAGACTTTTTATGAGTTTCTTCACCAATAAAATCACTAACATTAGAGAAAAGATCGATCAAGGTCGCTCCATGAAAACTGATGAGCTGCCCTTGTTAGCAACTCCATCTAGTCCTGATCCACCTCTGGACAGCTTCTCTGCCCATAGATCTCCGGAGCTGACTCTCCAGCATTAATGGATCTAAAGCAACCATGTCTCCTGACCCCATCCCAACTAAGCTTTTTCTAAGGATGTCTTTTCCTCTAATTGGGGCGCCAGTATTAGATCAGATCAATCTGCCTTGACAACAGGTTGTGTACCCTCAGCATTTAAAACTGCTGTTATCAGACCTTACTTAAAACCTTCACTTGACCCAGGCTGCCTAGCAAATTATAGACCGACATCCAACCTCCCATTCATCTCTTAAGATACTTGAGAGGCTGGTTGTCAGTCACAACCGATCACCTAAACAGAATAGTCTATTTGAAGTGTTTCAGTCTGGCTTCAGAGCTCATCACAGCACAGAAACAGCACTGGTTAAAGTCACTAATGAATTCTCATGGCATCAGACCGTGGACTTATCACATTCGGTTTTATTGACCTCAGTGTTGCCTTTGACACTGTAGATCACAGCATTTATTACAAAGGCTGTCATGAGATTAGGATCACAGGGACAGCTCGAGACTGGCTTTAAATCTTATCTATCAGATCGATTTCATTTTGTTCATGTTAATGATACTCTCTGGAGTGTACAAAGACCATCATGGTGTTCACAGGTTCAGTGTTTAAGCCAACTCTGTTCACTTTTTACATGCTCCTCTAGGGAATATAATTCAGAAACACGGCATAAATTCTCATTACATGCCACGATACGCAGTTGTATCTATCCATGAAATCTGATGAAACAGAGCCATTAGCCAGACTCCAGGCATGTCTCAAAGACATAAAAGACTGATGACCTCCATTTTCTTTAAACTCCTGTGACAAAACTGAAGTCATTGTTCTTGAGCTAAACACTGAGGACTAGATTATCAGATAGCATTCTCTCCTTGATGGTATTATTTTGTCCTCCAGTACTTGCTGCAAGGAACCTGGGAGTTATCTTGACCAGGACATGTCATTTCTCCTCATATTAAACAGGTTTCTAGGACCGCTTTCACCTCCGTGAATATTGCCAAGATCAGGAGCATCCTGTCACAGAGTGGATGCTGAAAACTGGTCCACGCTTTTGTTACCTCTAGACTGACTACTGCAACTCATTACTGCTGGGATGTCCAAATTATTCCATTAAAAACCTGCAGCTGATACAGAACGCCTGCAGCCAGGAGTTCTGACAGAATCAGCACCAGGAGCATATCTTCCAGTTTTAGCTTCTCTTCACTGGTTTCCAGTGAAATTCAGAATAGACTTCAAGACTCTCCTCTAACATAGTGCTTCCAAATGGACTATCTCCATCATACCTGCAGGATCTCATAGTTCCTTATATACCTAAAAGAACACTCAGATCACAGAGTGCAGAAGGTTTACTTGTAGTTCCTAGAATTCATCAAAGCAGACTGGGAGGACGAGCTTTTAGCTATCGGGCAGCTTTACTGTGGAACCAGTTACCAACTCAATGTCCAAGAGGCAGACACCACGTCTGCCTTAAGATCAAACTTAAAACCTTCTGCTCACTAAAGCATATAGCTAGCCTCAAACCAAGTGTGTAGGCTGACAGATCTATAGTTTAGTCAAGCCAGTTATAGCTAGAATAGGCTCATCAGACTCTTATTCTTCAATTTTTAGCACAGCCATGTTATGTTATAGCTCTACGCTGCTGGGGACAAACACATGATCCACTGAGCAGTTCCTCTACTCTCAACACCAACCACTCCTCACGTCCTCCTCCTTTTCTTCTTTCTTCTCCTCCTTTATTTTCACCGGGATTATCTGGGTCCAGTTCCTCCTGTCGTTCTGTGTGTCTCCCTCTCTCTCTCTCTCTCTTTTCTCTCTCTTTGCAGGTTTTCCAGTCTCCAGGCCTCAAAAGTTGTACGATTTTGGCCCCATGGCAAACTCATAGGTCCGTCGCACCCTGCCTATACTGTTCATCTTTATAACAACCTGCTATGCTGTATTATGTGTATATATGTCTGATATGTTTGTATTTCTAAGGATTGTATTTGTCTGTATTTCTTGGTTTTATGATTGTATCTGTTCTCCTCTCTCTTTATTCTCTCTGTCCTGTCTCCTCTTTTATTCCTCCTTTACCTGTGCCAACTTTCAGCAGGATGGTTCCCTTTGTAAGCCTGGTCCTGCTCATTTCTTTCGTTAAAAGGGAGTTTTGTGCTTACCTGGGGGTTCAGGCTCTGGGTTTCTACCTCTGTAAAGCACTTAGAGACAATTTTATTGTAAAAGGTGCTATATAAATAAAATTGAATTGAATTGAATTACTCTCACCTCATCCAATCTGGATCACAACAACCCACTTCAACTCACTTTTCAAAACACACAATAACACCTCCTCATCTTTCACCACTGTAAAGTCCCAAACGTTCCTTTCAATTTTTCAAACAAAAATAAACAACATATACAGTAGCCTCAACATCTCTAGCATCTCTCCCATCTATCCGTCCGCCTCACCATCCATCACCACTCAGCCCCTATCCTAGTTTTCACCAGTATCCCCAGCACAATTACCTACCATCCTGTCTGGGATAAAAACCTCCACCTGCACTCTGGACCTTATCCCATATAAACTCATCATGAACTGCCTCCCTGCCATCTCTCCACTCATTGACATAATCAACTCTTTCCTTAGCTCTGGTGCTGTCCCACAAATCCTCAAACTAGCTGTTTTCACATCCATCATCAAAAAACCTGGACTCAACCCTGACGTCCCAGCTAACTCACGCCCCATCTCCAATCTCTCCTTCCTGCCAAAAGTTTTGGAATGTCGCCTCACAACTTAGAACCCACCTCACCTCCAATAACCTCTTTAAAACTTTTCAATCTGGCTTCCGCTCAAAGCATAGCACTGAAACAGTCCTCCTCAAAGTCACAAATTACCTTCTCGTCTCCTCTGACTCTGGACACCTCACCATCCTCATTCATCTTGACCTCACAGCAGCCTTCAACACCATCAATCACTCCATCTTGCTCACCCGATTGGAATCATCTCTTCTCATCACCGGCTCAGCCCTCTCCTGGATTCACTCCCACCTCACCAACCGTCAACAGTTCATCAGCATAAACAACAGAATCTCCTCCAGTGCGCCTCTGTCCCAAGGTGTCCCCCAGAGTTCGGTGCTTGGCCCACTCCTCTTCATTCTCTAGATGATCACGCTTGGAAACATTATCTGTCATCATGTCCTGCAATTCCACTGTGATGCTAATGATATCCAGCTGTACATCTCCTCAAAAGGCATCATCACCACCACAAACTCCACACTCACTTTCATCAAATCTTGGATGCAAAATAAACTATCTTAAACTGAACAGCGAGAAATTGGCCATCATTATTATTAACCCCATATCCTGTACTACAGCTCTGCAGAATTTCAGCCTCACCTTTGACAACTACACTCTATCTCCCTCCCCACACATCCGAAACCCTGGAATAATTTTTGACAGCCAGCTGAAATTCAACATCAACCACATCACCAGGACCGCCTTCTTTCATCTCAAGAACATTGCCCGTCTCCATCCCTCACTCATCATCTCTGCCGTAGAAACCATCATCCATGCTTTTGTCACTTCCAGAGTAGACTACTCCAAGAGCATCTTATGTGGTTTATCATCCAAAGTCCTCAGTAAACTTCAATATATCCCTCTGGAACTCACTTCCCATATCCATCAGACACTGTACAGACCTCCCAACATTCAAATCACAACCAGAAACGCACCTTTTTAAATTAGCTTATGATGTATGATTCTGTCTTGTTATTTTCAACACTACTATTGTTTTTCTTTTATTTATAGTTTTTATTTATTTCTATGATTGTTTTATTTTCTTGTGTAGCGCTGCTTTACCTAAAGAAAAGAAACAACTCACATTTATCTATTTAGGTTCAAAGTTGGACTCAGAGTTTAAGTTGAGCAATAAACATTTTTTTTATTAAGAACAAATTTAACTATGCGGAGCCATCAAAACACAACATAAATAAGAAGAGGTCTTCTGTTATGGAAAATAAAATACGTAAGGCAGAATCCAAAGAGAGGAAGAATGAGAATCATATCTGTGGTTCTGCAAGAAAAGATGTGATCAGTTCTGTGGCAATGTACATGTGCGTATATCCGATATAGAACGATATTGCATCTTTCCCAACACATAACCTACAACCTTCCTAAGCTAGTTTAGCAGCTAACGATCTTTTTCGTACAGCTAAATTATTGAACTAGCTTAGCAGCGCTACTCGCGGTTAACATTAGCGTGCCGCTAGCGATAATTTTTTAAGGTTCTGTCACTCCACGGTCGTACTAAAAGAACAATTTAAACAATCTCCAACTCCGACTGGTTTAATAAAAGCATTTAGACACTTCTTACCGGAGTCCAGCAAGACTACTACGATCGCATGTCAAACTGTTCTGCTACGTCATCAGTTAAACTGAGTCTGCTTCGCCTGCTCACTCGTTCAGTGGGTTCAAGGCAGAGCACTTCCGCAGACGGCAGCAATGGGCACCAGTCAGATGCGCCACCAAGTGGTGGGAATTTGCATAACCTTTTAAAAGACTTTAATGGGCTTGGTACCCACATGGGTTACACCTATCTCATATTTTATGTCTCTGATGTTTTTGTCTTTGTAAAGTGTCTTTGAGCATTTGTAAAATATCTTTATAAACAAAATTTATTATTATTATTATTATTATTATTAGCCTCGGAGTCAGGATGGAACAAGGCTGCACTTCAGGCAGCGTTCCATTGGCGGTTGAGTGGCCAGGTGCGCGATGCTCTTGTTACTGAAACACGGCCAGGTGACCTGGATGAGCCAATCAACCTTGCGATTGAGATCGATATCCATCAGCAAAAGCAGCGTCAGGAGTATTTCTTCTGTTCCGCTCTCCCGCGTTCCCCTGCGCGCCATCGAGTGTCCCCACTGCGCATTCAGTCGCTTTCTCCGTCTGTGGGTGCACATCCCCCCGACGAGGAGCCCATGCAGCTGGGTCGAACGCGATTGACCGCCTGGAGGCTCTACAGCCTCTCCAGACCTGAACAGGAGGCAATGGAAAAATACCTGAGTGAGTGCTAGTGGCTGGCCTCATTCGTCCATCTTATTCTCCAGCTGGTGCAGGGTTCTTCTTCATAAAGAAGAAGGACGGGTCTCTGTGTCTCTGCATTGACTATTGGGGGCCTTACCGACATCACGGCCAGGAACAGGTACCCCATGCCACTTTTAGACTCAGCGTTCGCGCCCCTCCACCGGGAGCACATCTTTACTAAACTGGACCTGCGAAACGCTTATCATCTCGTCAACAAGGCGATGAGTAGAAAACCGCTTTTAATACTCCGCTGGGACATTTTGAATATTTAGTCCTGCCTTTTGGAACATCCCTGCTGTTTTTCAGACTGGAGTTAATGATGTGCTCCTGGACATGCTGAATAAGTTTCTCTTTGTGTACATTGATGATAGTCTCATCTTTTCGGAGAAGTACAGCATGTCCACCTGGTTCTGAGACGACTGCTTGAAAACGCTTTGTTTGTAAATGCTGAGAAGTGTGAGTTCCATGTCCCATCTGTGTGTTTCTTGGGTTTTGTCGTGGGGCAGGGGCATCTCGCACCAGACTCGGCCAAGGTGCAGGCAGTGGCTGAGTGGCTGACCCCGACCTCGCGGAATCAGTTGCAGTGGTTCCTGGGCTCTGCAAACTTTTACCGCCATTTCATAAGGGACTACAACTGAGTGGCGGCCCCCCTGACGAGGCTCACCTCCACAGCACAACCCTTCACCTGGACGACAAACGCAGAAGCCGCTTTCTCGAAACGTAAGGTACTGTTCACCACAGCATCTCGAGGGACATCATGTTGAACCGAGGCCCTCAGTTCACCTCCGAGGTGTGGCGGGCCTTCTGTACAGCTCTCGGCACATTAGTGAGTCTCTCTTCTGGCGAGACTCACCTGGTGAATCACCCGCAATCGAACGGTCAGACTGAACGCATGACCCAGAGCCTCCGGTGTCTGACGGCCCGCCACCCCATGGCCTGGAGCTCCTGGTTGCCGTGGATCGAATACGCGCATAACTCCCTGGTGTGGGCTGCATCAGGAGTGTTTCTCTTGCCATGGCCTCTCTTGGATACCAGCCGCCACTTTTCGACCATCAAGAGGAGGAGGTTGCTGTCTCGTCTGTCCTAGCGAACCTTCATCGCTGTAAGCGGGTCTGGAGACAGGTGTGTGCGGCTCTGTTACACTCTTCTTCGCAGGAGTGTCCACACAAGCGTTTCAGCTGGGACAGAGGGTCTGGCTATCCTCCAAGGACCTCCTGTTGCAGACAGAATACTGAAAATTGGCCCCGCGTTTCATGGGCCTGTTTGAGGTATTGGATGGTCAATCCAGTGTCGGTCCGCCTGAAGCTGCCTGCGTACTAAACATCCACCCCACGTTCCACATCTCACAGGTCAAGCTGGTCAGGGAGTCCACCAACGACCCCCACACCGGCACGCCTCATTTGATGGAGCACCGGCCTACATGCTCCAGTGGATCCTGGACGTCCGTCAACGGGGTCGTGGCTGGCAGTACCTCATCAACTGGAAGGGGTACGGCCCACAGGAGGGGTCGTGGGTGCCCCGTCAACACATTTTGGACCAGGAACTCCTTCGGGAGTTCTATCGAGACCACCCGGGTAAGACCGGTAGAGCACCTGGAGGCCCTCATAGAGGGCTGTGCTGACTCCTTTTTTGTGTTTGTAGACTGTTCTTGGTTCTCCCCTTAGAGGGTATAAGTTTCCAGGCTCCAGCTGTGGCCATGTGCCTGTTTTTTAAGGACACTGCCAGCTGGTCCCCGGCATTGGATTGTCACATCGCCTGTGTGGTAGTACTCGTAGCAAAGCTCAATCTTCCAGTGTTTTACCTCCCTTGTGGACTAAGTCTCACTGTCGATCTCCCCCCAAGGTGGTCACGTCCCGTAGATTGGGATCTGTCTTCTGTTCTGGTAAAACCAGGGACTACATGATCATAACATAATCAATACGTGATTTTCGACACTTGCCGTCACCCAAATCGGGGTGAGTGACTATTCCGCTTGGCGACTGAGCTTAAGTACCGCGAAGATGTGAGTAATGACCCTGGCGATGCCCCGCACAGAGTCGCAGGTGCAAAACTGGATATCAAACCTGCTAGATATCCAGGCTGCTCATACTGACGTAGGAAGAGCTACAGCCAATTGAGAGCAGACATGGGCGTTGCTACAAAAAACAAGTGAAAAGGAGCAGTACAGTGCCTGCGGCAGAGCAGAAAACAAGAAAGAACCATGTTCAAACAATTACATAGAAAAATGGTTCTGCGAGGTCAGTGGACACGGCTGATTCTTGAAAGTTTGGTGAAGCATTGGTGGGAGCACCTGGCGCTCTATGATGTGTTGCACTCACTCTACCTCAACCGAGTGGAGAAAGAAAAAGGCTGGCAAGAACTTGCAGCTGTTCAGCAGCCAGGTGAGCAAAAGTGATCGAGAAGAAGACTCTAAATACAGCGCTACAGCACTTGAAGTGAAATCCAAGGCCGCATCGTTAGGAACATAATATGCAAGGCTTTTGAAGTCAAAACCAAGCGGGAATGGAAACAAGGCACTCACCGAAACTCAGAGATGGCTCCTCAGGGCAATAGAGTTCATCAAGTCAAACATTATTCACCGTCCTTGCAAGACCAATGTAAGTACAACTGTATTTTTTTTTTATTGTAGATATGAAACAGATATGAGTACCTCTTTTGCAGTACTGCAATTATTCATTAATTCGTTAAGTACTACTATTCATTGTCTCCCCTCCTGTTCAGATTGACAACCCTCTCCTCCCAGACAGCCTTGACTATACAGGGTCACAAAAGGGTCATCAGACAAGTGTGGTACGTCCTCGGCCAGCGCTTCCAACTCCTCCAGATGAGGCTTCTTTTGACCTGCCTCCGACAAAGCAAAGGTCGCCGGAGACACCAAGGGAGAGGCGAAGGGAACAGACATCTGAGACAGACACTGAGAAACATAAGCTAGCCCTTTTAAAAGAGATGGCGATAAGGGCTGCGCCAGCAGACCAATTTGCCACATTTGGCAAGGAGGTGGCATCAGAGATGCACCAGCTGACCAATGCAGTCAGACTGACAAAACTTAAAAGAAGCATCATGACGCTGATTTATGATGCCCAGGATGCTGAACATTATTGGCCGATGCCCGCAACATTTACCCACTCCACACTGACTTTGCAGCTGCCACAAGAAAGTGTTTCTGCCAACACTGCGTAATTCTCTCCTCTTTTATTTTGGTGGTTGTATTTTTAAACTGTACATAGTTGGTTTGCTGCGTTTCTTTTGATGTGTCAATACAAAGGTGTGCTTGAAAAAATTCATGTTGAGTATTGTATTTTTCTGTTTTTGTTATGAATCCTACCGGAGATGAATCAGTCAAAAATTGCATCATGAATAAGAAAAATTACATATAAATAGCACTGGACAATGGCAATTTGTGGGGAAAATTTAATTTACAAAATCCAGGACCGGCTACAGACAGTTCTTCTGTAGAGGCAAAATACAATAGTAACAGTAGAATAAAGAACAACAGGCTGAATAGGAGATGTTAACAAGACAGCCACACAAAAGCATAGGAACACACTTGGAGGCTGAATAGGCAGAATTAACATTACTAGCTTGTGATTCCAAAGACTCTTGATCTGCAAACTCTCTTTCTGCTGCTTGATTACCATGTATTGACTGTCTATTGTATTACCTGTTGCTTGTACTCTGCTGAATAGGCTGTTTTGTTTGGGGGTATGTGTGTTCACTCTTTCCCAGCTGTTTTTAAATTAATATGGATGTTACTGTTCAATGTTACAGGACTACCACATACTAGAAGATGCAAGAGCAAGCAAATGTATATGATTTAGTATATATAAGTTGCTGAATCTAAGTAAGTTTAAGACAAAACAGAATCACAGTAGTGTACAAAGATGTTGCCTTTATAAAGAAACAATTACAAACCGTGTTTCTTTATTTTTCCATACATTGTTGTAACATTAGCACCAAATGCAAAGGAAATTAAAATTTCCACATTACAATTCAAAACATTTAGAATTTACCGAAAACGGCAGTACTTCACAACTACTAAAGGTTGGCTTCCTGCCTTCAGGTGAGACAAAATAATCGCACAGAATATTACACTGTGTCTTTGCACACTGTGCTGCGATAAGCTCCCTTCCTTTGTTGACTGGTTGGAAAGCCCCCATCCCATTCTCTTGCCAGGCTCCATTGACCAGGAGGGTGGTCTGCATTTTCCCAGTCTGCAAAGGCTGGAGGGGTGTAGGTCTCAGACCAGTGCTCACGCAGGAAATTGTGGATGCAAAGAGAGGCCATTGTTTTTTTTTTTCAATGGTGGGTGGCTCCAAGCAAATGGTTGACTGGAAAACTCTCAACCTGTTGGCAAGAATGCCGAAAGCATTCTCGACAATTCTTCATGCTCTGGAGAGATGATAGTTGAAAACACGCTGTCCATGGTCCATCTGCCTAAATGGGTATGGCTTCATCAAGTCTGACCTCAGTGGATAGGCATCATCCCCCACAAACATGAATGGCATCTCAATATCAGTGTTTGGCAAGGGCTTGGGGGGAGGAAAATTTAAAAAGCCACCATCCATTGCTCTGCTATGCTTGCCATCATTTGCATCAAGATAATCTGGGAATTGCCATTTGAGGTCAAAGTCCCGTGCCATAGCCCGTCACTCTGCCTCTGTATTTGGTGCCTTGGGGAAAAAAGACAAAAGAAAAAAGTTATTTTGTACACAGTTGCTAGTATTTGTTATAAGGGGATTATGAATGAAAAATGCAAGCAACAATATTGGCAAAAGTGTGCTGTGTGCAAGAACAAAGATGTGTGGCTGTAACCATATCATACCTTCAGAAAGTCCTGCTTCATGACCTGGTATAAAGCCTCATAGGTCTCCATGACTATCTTGAAGACGGTGCTTTTTCCAATCCTGTATTGGAACGTCAGGGAGCTGAATGTTTACCCTACAGGACTAAGAAATAATGAAGACACTGTTAGGGTCTGGCTTGCCGGCCCTTTATGGTGTGTGGGAGTCGCTCCTTGCTTTCCCTGCAGAGGGCGCGGGTTCCCGGGATCCAGCAGTGACTGCACACTTGTCGCTGATCACCTCATCAGCGACTGATATAGGGAGGCTGCCAGCTGGTCCCGGGGGCTGGATCATTGTCATTGCATCTCTGTCACTGTGTTGGTTGGAGAGTTTTGTAGTGCTTCCTTCTCGTGCTTCCTTCTCTCTCCACGTCCTTAAGAAAGGAGCATTTTCAGTTTCTTGTTTACACCCAATAAAGGGTTGTTTTTCGTTTGTGAACCTGCCTCGTGTCCGCGTTTGGGTCCTCCAGTCATCCACAGCAGTTCCCTGAAGCCCGACTGTCATGCATCTAGATAACATTAACAATACGGAAATCAGGGAATATTAAAGTGCATCCCAATAGGTCCCGTGGTCTTTGCCAACAACAATCGAATAGGAGCTAGCTAGCAGCTGTTTCCATTTAGGTATCGATTTATATTTTACCTCCAAATCTCTCTGCAGAAGTGAAAGTCCGTGCTGTCCGCAACCATTGCTTGACCCATACTCTTTTCTTTTCTTTGCTACATAGAAGTCCACACATGACTGCTGCATTCTGCTCCTCATCCATGTTTGCAAATGAAGGCTCGCACACTTCTCGTGTCAGCGCAATCGGTCACACCTCCTGATGGTGAGAATCGCATAGTGTGAACACTCCCGTCTCAGACGAGTCTTATAGTGTGAACACCCATGCTCCTGCCATTCACAGTACGCGACTATAGAATCTTGTAGTGTGAACGGCCCAAGTGGCTCGCTGACTTGGAAAGTCATGTAGTCCGTCCCTGGCTTAAACCACAGTTGATAGTTGCTGGCCATTTTATTCACATTTTATTGCTGGCCATTTTATTCACGTGAGTGTCAGTGTCAGTTTTTACTGATCCTCAGTAAAAACAGCCAGAGTGAACCTGGAGCGTCAGAAAACTTCTGCAGGGTTTTGCTGCATGAAACAACCACAGATGAAGACACAAGCAGACGTCTACCAATGCCATCTGAAATCAACTATCCGGTGGACTCCTGTTTCTAAGTAAACAGGAGCATCACCTTTTGTGGACCCTTGGGGAGCCTGACCAGTTGATTGGAGTGGGGTATTGCTGATGTCACACACTGGGAATTTATTCATTTATTTATACCACTGATATATCATTATATTGATCCATTACCGCAAGAAGCTTTGGTTTTATCTGTTTTGAACTTAAAAAAAAAAAATCATGTTCACACATTTTAGAAATTATGTTTACAATAGCAAAATGACAAGCTTATTCAATTATGTAAGTAAAAGCAAAACTGACTGTTAGGAATCGATTCGGGCCGGATCCAGGCGCAGGACAGATCAGACACAACACTGGTTTAAACAAAAGATAGCTGCTTTAATTCAGAACTCAACCAAATGTGCCTTGCACATGAATGTGACGAACAAAAGGCGCTCCAACGGAGGATTGAACTGGAACACAAGGCGAATCCCTTTCAACGGGACGAGGCGACTTCGGGAGGTACCGTGAGGGTAAGTCACAACACGGGCCGGTACAGCGACAAGGACGTGGCAAATCTCCGGGGACCATACGCGAATGACGAGACGATCCGATGCCGGTGACCAGGTGTCGGAGGCTTAAATCAGCTGCTGATGAGGGATCAGCAACAGCTGCTTGTCACCGGCTGGGACTGGGTCGCCTGCACCATCTGGTGAAAAAGGCAGAGTATGATCAGAAAATTAGAATCACACCACGGGCCGGTTTCTAACAGTACCCCCCCCCACCCCCCAACGGGCGCTCTACCCGCCTTGTCAGGATGCTCCCGGTAGAATGTTCAGAGGAGAGACTGGTCGAGAATGTGTCTCCGGGGTACCCATGATCACTCCTCCGGGCCATAACCCTCCCAGTCCACCAGGTATTGCCACCCCCGGCCTCGGCGGCGAACGTCCATTATTCGCTGGACGGTGTAGGCCGGGGCTCAGTCGATGACCCGCACCGGGGGGGATGGCATCGGTGGGGGGGCAACAGCTCTGACTCCTTGACTGGCTTGACCCGTGAGACGTGGAACGTGGGGTGGATGGCAACCTTAACCGCACTGCTGCTGGGTTGACCATCTTCTTCGTGGGACCACTTGGAATGGTCCCACGAACCGCGGTGACAGCTTCCTGGACTCCATCTGGAGCGGCAGGTCCTTCGCCGACAGCCAGACCCTCTGGCCACGTTGGTATACTGGTGCAGGCGCTCTGCGGAGGTTTGCTTGCCTCTGGGCTTGGAGGGTGGAGTGTAGGAGGGAGGCACATACTTGTCTCCATACTTGCCTGCCGCGACGCAGATTGAACAGGATGGATGGGGCCGCCGCTTCCTCCTCCTGGTGGTCGAAGAGTGGTGGTTGATACCCCAACGATGCCATGAAGGCCACATCCCTGTGGAAGCCGAGACCAGGGCGTTGTGGGCATATTCCACCCACGGCAACCAGGAGCTCCAGGTCGTGGGGTAGCTAGCCGTAACGCATATGAGCGTGCTCTCCACACTCTGGTTGGTGCGCTCCATCTGGCTGTTGGATTGAGGGTGGTAGCCGGACGAGATGCTCACCGTAGTGCCGAGGGCTGTGCAGAAAGCTCGCCAGACTCGAGAGGTGAACTGCGGGCCCCGGTCAGAGACGATGTCCCTGGGGATGCCGTAAAGCCGGAAGACATGATTGACGAGCAGGTCTCCTGTTTCTGCTGCTGAAGGGAGCTTTGACAGTGGTACCAGGTGCGCCGCCTTAGAGAACCGGTCGACGATGGTCAGAATGGCTGTATTTCCCTTTGACGGGGGTAGTCCGGTGATAAAGTCCACTGCGATGTGGGACCAAGGCTGCCGTGGGACTGGTGGGTTCAGGAGGCCGGCGGGCGGCTGGTGTGACGACTTCCCTCGTGCGCACACGGGGCAGGCAGCAAGTTGGCCAGTCTACCACCGCTTGTACCTTGGCTGCGCCCGGTGCTCCCCCACCACAAAAGAAGGAGACTGAAGGAACATGGAATTCACACTGCTCAGCTTTCACAAAGAGACCGTTTTCGAGTAGGCGTCTCAGCACCAGGCGAACATGCTGCACGTGGTCCTCCTCTGACTCTGAAAAGATGAGAATGTCATCAATGTACAAAGAGGAACTTATTCAACATGTCCCGGAGTACATCATTGACTAGCGCCTGGAAAACAGCCAGAGCATTCGTTAGTCCAAAAGGCATCACCAGGTACTCAAACTGGCCAAGCGGTGTGTTGAGCACTGTCTTCCACTCGTCGCCCTGGCGGATGCGGACGAGGTGGTAGGCGTTCCTCAGGTCTAGTTTGGTGATAACGCGTGCCCGGTGGAGAGGCGCGAACGCCGAGTCTATGAGTGGTAGTGGGTATTTATTCTTTGAGGTTATGGCGTTGAGCCCCTGGTAATCAATGCACGGCGCAGCGACCCGTCCTTTTTCTTTACAAAGAAAAACCCAACTGCGATAGGGGAGGACGAAGGGCGGGTTAGTCCCGACGCTAGTGACTCACTCAGGTATCTCTCCATCGCCTCTCGCTCCAGTTGAGAGATGCTATAGAGTCGGCTGGAAGGCAGCGGGGACCCAAGGAGCAGGTCAATGGCACAATTGTATGGGTGGTGGGGGGGAGAGTACAGGTGCAATGTTTGGAGAACACGCCGCTGAGGTCATGATAGGCCTCGGGGACCGCCGTAAGGTCGGAAGCGGCCGGTGGAGAGCTGGGGGTCAATGGTGTGGGCGGCGGAGCGGAACGCAGGCAGCGGGCATGACACACTGCAGTCCAACCCGTCAGAGAACCGGACGTCCAGTCGATCTGGGGGTTATGGAGGGCTAACCAAGGGAAGCCGAGAACCTCGGGAGCAGAGGACGACGGAATCAGGAGGAACCGGATCTGCTCGCGGTGATTACCTGAAACCATGAGTGTGAGCGGGACGGTGCTGCGCATAACCCTTGCTAGTATGCGCCCATCTATATCTTCCACCATTTTGGTTTCAGGAAGCTCCACCGATGGGAGCCCTGCCTGTTTAGCTAAGTTCTCGTCCATAAATGAGTCGTCCGTGCCCGAGTCCACCCACAGGGACAACGACAATGACTCGCGAGCCCAAAACAGCGTACCCGGCAGACTCACCCGCGAGAGAAGACGGCAGGGCGGGGACGCGCTCGACAGTGCGCCTGCCTGCACTGACGAGCCTGGCGATGTAGTGGCCCATCTGTCCACAGTATAGGCAGGCCCCAGCATTGTGACGTCTTCGCCTCTCCTCCGTGGTCAGGCGCGCATCGGTTCCGCTTCATGGCAATCCGACGTGGTGGGCGGATGATGTGGTTGATCGTGAGGACAGAGAGCTCGCCGGCATGCAGGAGATCATCCGGCGCACCGGAAAGATCGCTCCCGCCATCACTCACGCTGGTGATTAGCGATCTCGATTGCCCGGTCTATTAGTTCCTCCACATCTTTCGGGCACGGACCTCCGATGAGCGTGTCGTGCACTGAGTCGCCCAGCCCGCGTCGGAACGCGCTTAGCAGAGCAGGCTCGTTCCACCCGGCCTCCTCTGCCAGGGTACCGAACTCGATCGCGTACTGGCCACTGAGTGCGAGCCCTGCTGGATCGAAAACAGCCGGTCCGGCGTGTCCCCCAGACGGTTCGGCCAGTCAAAAACACGTTCAAACCGCCGAACGAACGCGCCAAACTCGAGCGTGCTCAGGTGGGTTCGCGCACAGGACGCCTGAGCCCAGGCTAGAGCCTTTCCCCGCAATAACCCGATGATGTAGTTGATTTTCGCAGCGTCCGAAGTGAACACGCGCGGACGCTGGGAGAACATAAGCCAACATTGCAGAATAAACCCCCGGTACCTCTCGAGGTCCCCGTTGAACGGCTTGGGATCGCAAGCGTAGGAGTCGCAGGGAAGCGGGCGCGCGTCGGCAGTCGGAGGCGTCTGTGCTGTTCTGCTGGATCCATAACGGTCGGATTGTTCTGTTAGGATCCAGGCGCAGGACAGATCAGACACAACACCGGTTTAAACAAAAGATAGCTGCTTTAATTCGGAACTCAACCAAATGTGCCTTGCACACGAATGTGACGAACAAAAGGCACTCCAACGGAGGATTGAACTGGAACACAAGGCGAATCCCTTTCAACGGGACGAGGCGACTTCGGGAGGGACCGTGAGGGTAAGTCACAACACGGGCCAGTATAGCGACAAGGACGTGACAAATCTCCGGGGACCATACGCGAATGACGAGACGATCCGACGCCGGTGACCAGGTGTCGGAGGCTTAAATCAGCTGCTGATGAGGGATCAGCAACAGCTGCTTGTCACCAGCTGGGACTGGGTCGCCTGCACCATCTGGTGAAAAAGGCAGAGTATGATCAGAAAATTAGAATCACACAACGGGCCAGCCGAGCCGGATCCTAACAACTGACTATGAAAAAAAAAAAAAAGTCACACTGGTGACATGTTCAGGGCTGGAGGCAAGCATTAATTAAAAAGAAACTGGAGCACCAAGGAATTGTCTAAACATTCGTGTGCAGATGTTGCTGCTGTGTATGAGGTTCACAGTGGATGAGGCGCTTGGGCTCATGAAAGCCACGGCACGGCCGGAGGAGGTTAGTATGTCACTGTATTTATCCCTGTGAGGAAACTTGTACTTTTGCTTCGACCCATGTTAACTAACTGGGGGTGGAAGTCTTGTCTTCTGTGCCTGGGGACGAAGTCAAGGTCAGCAGAAGCCCTCCTGAACAAGACATAAAAACACGAGTTCTAGATATGGCTCCACAGTTACTTCAGTGCAGCCTGGGGTGGAAGCTAACCCCAAATATGTCACGGTGGCTCTGTGGGGTGTTTTGGTACATGCTATCTTAGGGGAAGACCGTGGATAAACAACAAGTATAAAAGTATATCTTAAGGGCACTTTTGTATGGTTTATTCCAAGACTAAAGAAGCACCTTTATCGTCATCATCAATGGCAAAAACCACCATAATCAGCATCCCTTTGACCTACATGTCTGATGCTGAAATCAAGTAAACATCTATCTATCTATCTATCTATCTATCTATGGATATAGAGTGAGATATATACCTAACTCATGGACACTGACTTCCTGAAAATGAGAGGAAAACCTTCTGCTGACTGTGCAGTCTGAATTGTAACTGGTATAAAATGATTCTTGCGGCGTGCTCACAGTGACCACTGCTTCTGTGGTAAATGAACATGTCAGTTGACAATGTGAGGACATTGTAGAAAAGAATTTCACTTTCTAAAGGTCAGCAGATGCTAATAATTAACTCTCCATTGAGGTTCCAATTCAAACTGACATTTTACATTTACCTGAATGACACCTTTCAAAAGTTTAATTTCGGGAACAGAACAACATTTAGTCACACAGATTTTGGTCAATTTTCTGACAAAACAAGGGTCACACCCACTCAGGTTCTTAGTAGTTGCAGATGAAGCACAGTTGGTGTTTGTCTGCCGAACCAAACATTATTTTCTCGTTTCACAGGCATGGACTTTTATTTTTTTGCACATTTAAACATATCTGCTATAACTGAAGATGCCGCTGTATCAAAAATGTTTGCATTAATATGTAATATCTCATATACTGAGATGTGTGAAGCTGCATGAATCTACTGCAGGTCTGTGTTGTATTCGTTTGGCACAAATTCCTCCCAGAAATGATGCCTTCATCAGTTACCCCAGCATTCTTCCTTCAATTTTCCTGTTGCTTTCGTGAAAGTTTCATATCCCACCCCATCCCCATGTTCTCTACCCCCTGCTTCCCTCCTTACACATCCCCCATTACCTGCGTCCTCGGCCACTTGTGAACTGTGTATAAATATAGATTAGTTTAGAAATTCATTAGCTGAGTCATTATCTGTCAATGGCGTGCGCCACACCATAACAAACACAGGGGGGGGGGGCTTGTCTTAGCAAGATAAGCAGTGAGTTCCTGTTTTTCACTGTGTCAAAGTGAGATAAAGGGAAAGAAAAGAGAGATAAAAATAGAATGAGATAGTCTCAAAAGGGAGGGACTGAGGAAAGAAAATGGAGGTGTTGGAAGGCCATTGTTGTTGAAGGTGAAGGATCAGCACCAATAGCATTTTTATCAACTCTGTATGTATTGCTACTTTTGGAGTACACACTCAAAGACACACACCCACACATACACATCCTTGTACATCTATGTTTGTGAGGACTTTCATAGACATAATGTATTACCTACCTCCTTACCTTAACCCTAAGCATCCCAACTAGGCAGTTGAACCATCTGACTCTAACCTCTGCCCTAACCCTAACCTAAACCCAATCCTAATTCCCAAACCATAAAACCAAGTCTTAACCCTCAAACAGGCCTTTGAATTGTAAGGACCAGCCAAAATGTCCTCACTTAGGTAGTAGAATAACTATTTTGCTACTCAGTATGTAGCAAGTACAAACACACAAACACACACACACGGATGTATGTGTGAATACAGGACATACCTATGCTAACATTAACCAGCATGCCCTGTGTGTTTTCCACCTCTTGTCCATCAACTATTCAATGTATTAGCAGCTCTCCTCACAGGTGAAGTATTAAAAATACATTAAGTGTTTTAATGGAAACATTTGAGCACAAAGCATTGAGCTGGAGACAGCGCCCATGCACATTAATATTTCATATATGGACAGTGGAAGATAATAGAAAAAAGCTCTTTGTGCACAACATCAGCCTCTCCCCAATTAGTATTAATAATTAATGATAATAATTATTATTAATTTCTAGATTAATTTCTAGACTATCCCATATTGTTCCCTCTGCACTTTAGAGGTAATTAATCATCTAAATATTTTTTTTGTTTGCTTTTTACTTTTTGCTTTTTTTCCATGGATGAATGGACTCTTGAGGATCATGAACAAACTCTTAATTGGGCTTTTGGGTTTATGCATTCACTGACACATACATTATTTGTTATAAGGTGTCTAATTTCATCGGTAACGTATCGCGTCATTTCCTGTTTCTACTCCGTCCTACTCGTTCACTTCTCCTGGTGTTTGCTACGGTGGATTTACTGTTGTTAATTATTTATTAGCTTTTTGTTTATCCTGTTTAGTAGTACACAAGCACCTTGGTGAAAGTTTAGTAACTGCACGATCCTTTGGGTTCTATACTTCACTCTGTCTATTTCGTTCCGCGCAGCTGCGCTCACTGCTAGCATGGCTAACCTCGCTTCTCCCACCGTTTCTCCTCCGGTGTTCTGCAAAGTGTGTGAAATGTTTAGTTACTCCTCTGCCTCCCTTACTGAGAGTCAAGCGTGTAGAAAGTGTAGCTTATTTATAGCTCTAGAGGCGAGGCTTAGCGAGCTTGAGGCGAGACTCCGCACACAAGATAGCAACGTAGCCCCTGTAGCTAGCCAGCACCAGTTAGCCTGTGCGGACCAGCCCAGTTCAGCTACTGTTAGCTGTTCCCCCGCAGCCTCCGAGCAGCCGGGTAGTCAGGGTGGTTGGGTGGCGGTTCGAAGGAAGCGTAGTCTGAAACAAAGGCCCGTGGTTCACCACCAACCGCTTCATGTCGCAAACCGCTTTTCCCCACTCAGTGACGCACCCACTGAGAAACCGACCCTGGTTATTGGCGACTCTATTCTTCGCTACGTGAAGCCGACACCAGAGACCATAGTTAAATGTATCCCGGGGGCCAGAGCGGGCGACATAGAGGGAAACTTAAAGCAGCTGGTGAAAGATAAGCGCAAATACAGCAAAATTATCATTCACGTCGGCGTTAACGACGCCCGGCTGCGCCAGTCGGAGATTACTAAAGTTAATATGGAGTCGGTGTGTAACTTCGCCAAAACGATGTCGGACTCCGTAGCGTTCTCTGGTCCCCTCCCGAATCTGGCCAGTGATGACATGTTTAGCCGCATGTCATCGCTCCGTCGCTGGTTGTCGCGGTGGTGTCCAGAAAATAACGTGGCCTTTATAGATAATTGGGAGACTTTTTGGGGAAAACCTGGCCTTATTAGCAGAGACCGCATTCATCCCACCCGGGGTGGTGCAGCTCTTATTTCTAGCAATATAGCAAAGTTGATTGGACAACCAACCTTCTGACAACCCAGGGTGGAGGCCAGGAGGCAGAGTCGCTGTCTTACACGCTTCTCTGCTGCTTCTGTAAAACTGCCGCCCTCCAATAAAAATAAAAATAACAATAAAACTAAAAACGCCCACAGTAACACTAAGTTTAATAATACAATAGAAATAGTGTCAGTACCTCGTCCTCCCATAGTTCATCTAGTAAATAAGTCTAGAGGTGTGAATAATAATAACCTTATAAAAATACACAGCAGTAAACACTCAGAAACAAATAGAACAGTTAGATGTGGTCTGTTGAACATACGATCTCTACGGTCTAAATCTCTTCTAGTTAATGATTTAGTAACAGATCATCTGTCTGATATTTTCTTTCTCACGGAGACTTGGTTGCAGGATGAAGAATATGTTAGTTTAAATGAAGCAACTCCATCAAGTCATATTAATTATCATGTTCCTCGAAGTGCAGGCAGAGGAGGTGGAGTGGCAGCAATCTACCGCTCCAGCCTTCAAGTCAATCCCAAACCTAAAGCTACCTGTAGCTCTTTTGAAAGTCTCACTCTCAGCCTCTCTCACCACAACTGGAAGTCAGAAAAGCCAGTTTTATTAGTTGTGGTGTATCGGCCACCTGCAGCTGCTTACACACAATTCCTGGCTGAGTTTTCAGATTTCCTATCCAGTTTAGTGGTCAGTACAGATAAAGTCATTATAGTGGGTGATTTTAACATCCATATGGATGATGATACTGACAGTCTTAAGACGGCGTTTAACTCACTGATAGATGCAGTAGGTTTCTCTCAGTTAGTAAATGAACCGACGCACTGTCATAATCACACTCTGGATCTGGTTCTCACCTATGGTCTAGAAACTGAGAACCTGGTAGTTGTTCCCCAAAACCAATGTTCCCCCTAATTTTTCATGTGTCTGAGCATACACACAAACTTTCTGGGAATTCCTTGGACCACTCTGAGCAAAATCAGATTCAATTTTTTTTCAATTTTATTTATATAGCACCTTTTACAATAAAATTGTCTCTAAGTGCTTTACAGAGGTAGAAACCCAGAGCCTGAACCCCCAGGTAAGCACAGTGGCAGGACTCCCTTTTAACAGGAAACCTTAGGCAGGACCAGGAAACACAGGGAACCATCCTGCTGAAAGGTTGGCTGGAAGTAAAGGAGGAATAAAAGGGAGACAGGACAGAGAATAAAGAGAGAGAGAGGGAGAACAGATACAATCATAAAACCAAAAATACAGACAAAATACAATCATAGAAATGCAAACATATGAGATATATACACATAATACAGCATAGCAGGTTATTTATAAAGAGATGAACAGCATAGGCAGGTGCCGACAAGCGGACCCTGAGTTTGCCATGGAAGAAGGCCAATGTCCATGCAACCTGAAGGCCTGGAGATGGAAGACCTGCAAAGAGAGAGAGAGAGAGAGAAGGGGAGACACACAGAACGACAAGGAAGACTGGACCCAGATAATCCCGTTGAAAATAAAAGGAGGAGAAAGAAGAAGAAAAGGAGGAGAGGACGTGAGGGAGTGGTTGGTGTTGAGGAAGTGGGGAACTGCTCAGTGGATCATGTGTTGTCCCCAGCAGCGTGAGCCTATAGCAGCATAGCTGTGCTGAGGTGAAGAATAACAGTCTGATTAGCGTATTCTAGCTATAACTGTGAAAACTAACTAAACTAGATCTGTCAGCCCTACACACTTGGTCTGAGGCTAGCTATATGCTTTAGTGAACAGAAAGGTTTTAAGTTTGATCTTAAAGGCAGACGTGGTGTCTGCCTCTTGGACTAGGTTGGTAACTGGTTCCACGAGTAAAGCGCTAACCCGATAGCTAAAGCTACGTCCTCCCAGTCTGCTTTGATGAATTCGAGACTACAAGTAAACTGCACTCTGTGATCTAGTGTTCTTTTAGGTATATAAAGGAACTGAGATCCTGCAGGTATGATGGAGATAGTCCATTTAGAGCTTTATATGTTTAGAAGGAGAAATCTTAAAGTCTATTCTAGAATTTCCTGGAAGCCAGTGAAGAAGAAGCTAAAACTGGAGAGATATGCTCCCTGGTGCTGATTCCTGTCAGAACTCTGGCTGCAGCGTTCTGTATCAGCTGCAGATTTTTAATGGAATAATTTGGACATCCCCTGTGTAATGTGATTGCAGTAGTCCAGTCTAGAGTAACAAAAGCAAGGACCAGTTTTCCATCACTCTGTGACAGGATGCTCCTGATCTTACCAACAATAATACGGAGGTGAAGCGGTCCAGAAACCTGTTTAATATGAGGGAGAAATGACATGTCCTGGTCAAAGATAACTCCCAGGTTCCTTGCAGCCATACTGGAGGACAAAGTAATGCCATCCAAGGAGAGAATGCTATCTGGAAATCTAGTCCTCAGATGTTTAGCTCCAAGAACTATGACTTCAGTTTTGTCTGAGTTTAAAAGAAGGAAATTGGAGGTCATCCAGTCTTTATGTCTTTGAGACATGCACAGAGTCTGGCTAATGGCTCTGTTTCATCAGATTTCATGGATAGATACAACTCGTATCATCGGCATAGCAATGAAAATTTGTGCGTGTTTCTGGTTATATTCCCTAGAGGGAGCATGTAAAAGAGTGAACAGGATTGGCCCAAGCACTGAACCCTGTGGGAACACCGATGTTCTTTAGCACTCAGAGAAACATCATTAACATGAACAAAGCTGAAATCGATCTGATAGATAAGATTTAAACCAGTCTAGAGCTGTCCCTGTGATCCTAATCTCATGTTGTAGCCTTTGTAATAAAATGCTGTGATCTACAGTATCAAAGAGCAGCACTGAGAATCTGATAAAAACCAGTAGGAAATAAGTCCACAGTCACAGTGCCATGAGGAGGTCATTAGTGACTTTAGCAGTGCTGTTTCTGTGCTGTGATGAGCTCTGAAGCCAGACTGAAACACTTCAAAATGAACTATTCATATTTAGAGTGATGATTGTGACTAACAACTAGCCTCTCAGTATCTCTTAGAGATGAATGGGAGGTTGGATGTCGGTCTATAATTTGCTAAGGCGCTGGGTCAAGTGAAGGTTTTTAAGTAAAGGAGTCTGATAACAGCAGTTTTAAACGCCTGAGGTACATAACCTGTTGTCAAAGATAAGTTGATCTGATCTAATACTGACGCCCCAATTAGAGGAAAGACATCCTTGAAAAGCTTAGTTGGGATGTGGCACACTGTCGCGCCACACCAGTATCACACCTGTCCAAAATCTGAGATCATAACAAATTACATGGCTTGTTAAAAGAATCAAATTACAACAGCTATTTCCGTTAGATTACTTTTAATATAAACGATTTAATCCACTAAAAAGAAAAAGACAAAAATCTTGTTTCATGAGCTGTGTACTGTAGTATGCATGTTGTATGTCAGGTCCTGCTCTGGTGTGGGTGGAGGTCCTGCTCTGGAAAAATTGAGACATTTACACCTTTCAGAGATAAAATTTTGTTCACATTAAAAAATCCACATTTTGCACAATGAGATGTGTGCTGTAGCATAAGCATGTGATAGTTAGTAAGCTGGAAAGACAGCTTACTAACATATAAGAAGGCCCTCCGTAAAGCCAGAACAGCTTACTACACTTCATTAATAGATGCAAATAAGAACAACCAGCGTTTTCTGTTTAACACCATAGCCAGGTTGACAAAAGTCACAGCTGGTTGAACCTTCTTTTCCTGCAGCTCTTAGCAGTGAAGAAGACTTTATGAGTTTCTTCACCAATAAAATCACTAACATTAGAAAAAGATCGATCAAAGTGGCTCCACTTGACAACTGATGAGCTGCCTTGCATAACCCCATCTAGTTCCTGATCCACCTCTGGTCGGCTTCCTGCCCACAGATCTCCTGAGCTGACCTCCAGCATTAATGGATCTAAACCAGCCACATGTCTCTGGACCCCGTGGCTCAGCTTTCAAGGATGTCTTTCCTCTGATTGGGGCGTCAGTATTAGATCAGATCAACTTATCTTTGACAACAGGTTATGTGCCTGAGCGTTAAAACTTGCTGTTATCAGACCTTTGCTTAAAAGGCACTTCTCTTGGCCCAGGCGTCTTAGCAAATTATGAACCGATATCAGCCTCCCATTCATCTCTAAGATGCCCGAGAGGCTGGTTGTCAGTCAGCTAACCGATCACTAAACAGGAATAGTCTATTTGAAGTGTTTCAGTCTGGTTTCAGAGCTCATCACAGCACAGAAACAGCACTGGTTAAAGTCACTAATGACCTCCTCATGGCATCAGACTGTGGACTTATTTCCGTACTGGTTTACACAGACCTCAGTGCTGCCTTTGATACTGTAGATCCAGCATTTTTATTACAAAGGCTACAACATGAGATTAGGATCACGGGACAGCTCTAGACTGGTTCGTCATCTATAAGATCGATTTCATTTTGTTCATGTTAATGATGTTTCCTCTGAGTGTACAAAGGTTCATCATGGTGTTCCACAGGGTTCCATGCTTGGGCCAATCCTGTTCACTCTTTACATGCTCCCTCTAGGGAACACCAATTCAAAACAAAGCATAAATTTTCATTGCTATGCCGACGATACGCAGTGTATCTATCCATGAAATCTGATGAAACAGGCCATTAGCTGAGACTCCAGGCATGTCTCAAAGACATAAAGACTGGATGACCTCCAGTACCTTCTTTTAAACTCAGACAAAACTGAAGTCATTGTTCTTGGAGCTAAACATCTGAGGACTAGATTACCAGATAGCATTCTGTCTTTGGATGGCATTACTTTGTCTTCCAGTACGGCTGCAGAGGCCTGGGGTTATCTTTGACAGGACATGTCATTTCACTACTCTCATATTCTGTGAGTTTCTAGGACCGCTTTTCTTTCACCTCCATTAATATTGCAGATCTGAGACATCCTGTCTGAGTGATGCTGAAAAACTGGTCCTTCAGCACACTGTTTACCTCTAGACTGGACTACTGCAACTCATTTACTGTCAGGATGTGATTATTCCGGTAAAACCTGCATTGATGCAGAGCGCTGCAGCCAGAGTTCTGACAGGAATCAGCACCAGGGAGCATATCTCTCCAGTTTTAGCTGCTCTTCACTGGCTTCCAGTGAAATTTAGAATAGACTTTAAGATTCTCCTTCTAACATATAAAGCTCTAAATGGACTATCTCCATCATACCTGCAGGATCTCATAGTTCAGTATATACCTAAAGGAACACTCCAGATCACAGAGTGCAGGTTTACTTGTGGACCTAGAGAATTCATCAAAGCAGGCTGGGAGGACTGACTTTAGCTTCGGGCAGCTTTACTGTGGAGACCAGTTACCAGCCTGGGTCCAAGAGAGGCGAACACCACGTCTGCCTTTAAGATCAAACTTAAAACCTTTCTGTTCACTAAAGCATACAGCTAGCCTCAAACAAAGTGTGTAGGGCTGAGAGATCTAGTTTAGTCAGTTCTCTCAGCTACAGCTAGAATAGGCTCATCAGACTCTTATTCTTCAATTTTTAGCACAGCTATGCTGCTATAGGCTCAGCTGCTGGGACAAACACATGATCCACTGGAGCAGTTCCCCACTTCCTCAACATATCCCTCCCTCACGTCCTCTCTCCTTTTCTTCTTCTTTCTCCTCCTTTTATTTTCACCGGGATTATCTGGGTCCAGTCTTCCTTGTCGTTCTGTGTGTCTCCCCCCTTCTCTCCCTCTCTCTCTTTCTCTCTCTCTCTTTGCAGGTCTTCGTCTCCAGGCCGTGGTGCACGGACCTCGGCCTCTAGCAAACTCAGAGTCCATGCGTCGTGGCACCTACTATGGGTATACTTTATAACAACCTGCTATATGTATTATGTGTATATGTCACAGTATGTTTATTATTTCTATGATTGTATTTTGTTTGTATTTCTTTGGTTTATGATTGTATCTGTTCTCCCTCTCTCTCTCTCTCTTTATTCTCTCTGTCCTGTCTCCCTCTTTTATTCCTCCTTTGCCCAGCCAGCTTTCAGCAGGATGGTTCCCCATAAGCCTGGTCCTAACCAGGTTTCTTCCTGTTAAAGGGTTTCCTTACCACTGTGCCTGGGGTTCGAGCTCTGAGTTTCTACCTCTGTAAAAAGCACTAGAGACAATTTATTAACTAAAGGTGCTATATAAATAAAATTGAATTGAATTGAATTAATTTAAACCTACACTGAAACCGTAATATTGTATGACTTATTATATACTCTTACGAATCAAATATATGTCTGTATAGCATACATTTAATATTGTAGAGGAGATAAGAAGAGCACCAAAAGACGGGTGCAATTAAAATTGTTTACCACATTAGAGTCTTTTGAGTTCTTGGAGCGCATCTGATTCTGCCTGGAAATGAAACAGTGTACAGCACTTTGAAATTGCTTTTTAAAAATGAATTAATTACTATCTCCTTCACAATAAACTTCAGTTTGTCTATCATATTTTACATAATAGCTGCGAATACTTTTTTTTTTATGTACGCCGAAGGTTGCAGCTCATTATTTGCCTACTCTGTGTTTTTTTTTTTGTGTATCACTTGGTGCTCCGCTACTGTCACATATGTTGTTTTTAAACAAAAGGTATGATGATCTGTCGAGCAGCCCCAAACTAAGGTTTTAAATTTAAAATTGATTAAAAAAAAAAAAATCAAAATATGATTACAGCTTGCTGTTGTAAATGAACAGTCAAAGACTGGCCCGCTGGAGTGTTTGTTGATTCTTGGAAAAGTACCAATCTTATTTTTTTTTTTTTTTTTTTTTGATTTTACAGTTCCATTTTAATAATATTGTTTGTACTGTACCATGAAGACGAGTAGAACTAACAGGATGACTTTCTTAATTCCACTTACCACTTCCACTTACTGGGAGAAATATAAACTCAGATGTTTATATTGTAATAAAGTTAATCAATCTGCTGACTAAGGTCACCAGTTCTGAGACATTGATCGCCAACACCTATATTCCAATCAACAAGCGAAACCACTGTGAAAATGACAGTTTATTTTACCTTAATGATTATATGAATGGACAAGATTAAACAAGTATGGACTCATGATGATTATGATAGAAAGTAGAAATTGGATGATGGTAGAGACACTTTGGAAATTATTCTAATCAAGTAAATCTAAATTTGGGTTTAAAAATGTAATGAATTTAGAGTCAAAAATAATTTGTTTATTTGAGACCCAGCAAATGACCATCAGACAGTTTTCTTTCGTGTAGGCAACTTCAAGCGGTGCAGGTGGCAAACTCTCCAGGGTTCATGCCTTTAACACCAGAACTCTAAAATAGCCGGTCAAGTCAACCTGCTGCATCAGCGCTGGCCCGTGGATGCGCGGGCGAATCGTCTTCAGGTCTAAGGTGATCTCGAATTTACTCAATTTGATAATCAATTAATAGCCACAATGCATTACTTATAGAGTAAAAAAAAAAAAATTCAAAAACTTTCAAAATTGTTTGGAATATGTTCTTTGAGGATGCAGCATGATAACAAGCAATTAATTTCCAATGGAGTTCTGAATAGCTACCGTTGAACTTAAATGAGGAGAAGTAGCTTCAAAAATTGATTAAAATGTAAAAAATGAAACACAGGGATAGCATGAGACAGGATGTGAAAAGGACAAAAGGTGTGACAGACAAGTGTGGTAGGCAAAAAGGACTCCTGAGTTTTTATCATCTCTCTGCCCCCCATCTTTGGGTTTGGGCTGCACCCATATAAATATTCAAATTTTGCTTCTCATGAACTGAGGTCTTCCAGATTTTGTTGGAGTTTATTTCATAAGGCAAAATTATAACCCATCTGTCTCTCACTGCCATGTCCAACGAATCATTTTGAACACTCCTCATAGACAACCCTATTCTAGTTTTTATCTGTGAGAGTTATAAAACTTTTTAATGTTGCATCTACCATGGACTAAATTCCGACCTTTATTTATAAAATGGTCAACAAACACATATAACTATATCAGTCTTAAGATGTACGCCAGTACACATGGTATCTCGTGATAATATTAAAATTAACCACAATATGTGCCAGGGTGACAAAATAAAGGCTTGAACCGATTACCACTCTCAGACTCTAGGTGGCACTGTCGTTCCGTGACAAAATATTTTTTATTTAAAATTCAAACTTGGCTAAATAACAGCTATAAAGAAAGAAAAATATCAGTATTTTGCTAATTCCTAAAGAACAATATTAGCCAGGTTGAATTTTCTTTGATAAAGTTATCAGGGTGTTTTGACTTTCCAGAAAATTGTGTTGAGATTTCCTCCATACTGTGTGGCGAGAGGAATATCAGGTCTGGCATTGCGTCAGTGTAAACATTGGTACAGAAATTTTGTGTATACATCTTCATGCATGATTATAACTTTGTTCTATAAATATATATATATATATATGAAAATAGAAAGAAAGATAGCCCACAATGTTTATTCAGTCCAGCAAGACTGTTGATCGAATCCAGCTGATCCATCTGCAGAGGTGTGAATAGCCTATTGTCTCAGTGTGAGGTGGTTTATGTTCTCCATTTGAGTGAAAGAGATGTCCCTTCCCCTCCCGACCTGACTATTTGTTTCCTCCCAGGCACTTTGGTGACCCGATTCCTGGTGATGTTTAAGTTTGATGTTAGACAATTTGGCGCCTCTCCCTGTCAGAGTCGTGATACCTAAAACAGTCATAAAGATAACGATCTTGTGCTTGATACAGAGATCAGGGAGTCCAGGATGCATGTGCATTGACAGTGCAATGTTGTCAATTTAGGTAATAATTTATGAGACAAAGGCATTTGAAAAAAGCAATAACAATAACAAATAAATAATAATGGTAGATATGAATCAATGAACCTTTGCAACCAGTCTGAGTATTGGTTAAGCTGGCCAGATTACTTAAAACAGATAGATTCAGAATGCCAAAAAAGCAAAGTTGGGCGTTTTCATGGAGATCTGTTTTTCCAGGACATTGTGTATACAATAAAATCCTCTTTAATCTATCTTTTCTGAGGGCCTTCCCAAAGATGTATGGTCCAAGATATCAACTACAAACAGCAGAGTTTATAATTCTGATTAAAAGCAGTGATTTCCCCTTCAGTGCCATCCCTCCCTTGTGGAAGTTGCACATCAGATGGTATTGTCCACTAAAAGGAAACGTACAAAAAGGACTACAACATCTGTGCTGGGAGATTTTTGACTTTGACACCAAGGGAGTCCTCCATGCTCACTGTTTTGTAAGCATTTGCCTGATACACCATCACAGATATAATCTCCATTTTATCTACAAAGGTTAAAAAACAGCTTTCCTGTTCATATAAAGAAACAGAGGAAATGAAAGTCCATTGTGGAAGACCGGAGAAAAAAAAGTGAAAAATGGAAATCAAGTTTAATTTAGCCTCTTTATAAACTACGGGCCCAGCTTTCAGAAACAGCTCTGCTGTGTGTGTGTGTGTGTGTGTGTGTGTGTGCGTGTGTGTGTGTGTTTGTGTATGTATGTGTGTCATAGCTACCAGGGCCAAGTAAAACTCAACTGCGTCAATAACAGATGTTTTTCTTTTCCTTTTTCAACTCTGTCTACTTATAAATGTTGTCATCCTTCTTGGGGTAAAAGATTAAAAGGGAGTTTTAATTCCAAGCAGTAGGGCTCATTTGTAATGTAGTGTGAGAATCTTAGAGCCTGCAGCTTGACACAAATGCATGGAGAGGAGGCAATCGTGTTGGGGGGTTGGGTGAAGGGAGGAGCATCAAAGTCAAATGAAACATCAATCAGCATTAAAAAAAGTCAGAAGCATTTTTGAATTTATTGAATGATTTAGTGAATAAAACATTGTAAAATGAATAGGCGTACTTTACACACACACACACACGTAGGAATAGATTGACTGAATCAAGCAGTTTTTAAATAAATGAATAGTATCCACAAAGAAAAAAGAAGTATTTTATGAGAATAAAGTGCATAAAAGATTCGTTAGAATCGTCAGAAACGTCAAACAAACTCACCCCTCTTTCTGTTTTAAACCTCTCTTTTCTTTTACTTTCCTTCAAGAAGTTTCTAAAAAACAAAGTACAAATATGAAACAGTTTTGAACATGCGTATAATTGTATTTAAATGCTCGATTTACAGGTTTACGATCGCGGTTTCATCTCAACAGTCTGTTATCTGGTTACTTCAAGGACACATTCCAGCGTCCGGCGAGTCATGCCCAGAATCACGTGCAGGAGGTTTGTAAACTGATAAGCGCTCAAAAAAAAGTTAAAACTCACATCTTCAAAATGAGAGAAATCACAAAACAAATAATTAATTAGACAACAAATAGATTTTCCCCCCCTCTTAACACTCATATAGTACAAATGATTATCTAATATTCAATTTCAATTCAATTCAATTTTATTTATATAGCACCTTTTACAATAAGAGTCAAATATAAATTCTTTACAGTAGAAACCCAGAGCCTGAACCCCAGGTAAGCACAGTGGCAGGGGAAAAACTCCTTTAACAGGAAGAAACTGAGCAGGACCAGGCTTACAGGGGAACCATCCTGCTGAAAGTTGGCTGGGATGGAGGAGATAAAGAGGGGAGACAGGACAGAGAGAATAAAGAGAGAGAGGAGAACAGATACAATCATAAAACCAGAAATACAGACAAAAATACAATCCTTAGAAATACAAACATATCAGACATATATACATAATACAGCATAGCAGGTTGTTATAAAGAGATGAACAGTATGGGCAGGTGCCGACAGCGGACCCTGAGTTTGCCATAGGCCAAAGTCCGTACAGCACGAAGGCCTGGAGACGGAAAACCTGCAAAGAGAGAAGAGAGAGAGAGAGAAGGGGGAAATTTTACAGAACGACAAAGGAAGACTGGACAGATAAAATAAAAGGAGGAAAAGAAGAAGAAAAGGAGGAGAGGACGTGAGGAGTGGTTGGTGTTGAGAAGTGGGAACTGCTCAGTGGATCATGTGTTTGTCCCCTGGCGTGGGCCTATAGCAGCATAGCTGTGCTAAAAATTGAAGAATAAGAGTCTGATGAGCCTATTCTAGCTATAACTGGCTTAGCTAAACTAGATCTATCGGCCCTACACACACTTGGTTTGAGGCTAAGCTATATGCTTTAGTGAACAGAAGGTATATATATATATATATATATATATAAAAAACAAAAGTTAAAATATCTAATACACTGAGCACTTCAGCTGGCGTTGGCGAGTATATAAAAGCGCAAATGGCGAGAAAACATTGGATTTTAAGACCGATGGCCGACCAAAGCTATGAAGCACGGTAAACCCATCTCACCATCGTGAAGACTCTCTCTCGCTGTTTTACCCGATGATAACCGTTTAATATACAAGCAGTTATTTCATCAAATTCATCACCGCTTCTTCAAGCGTCATTCTGCAGGTTGCGGTAAGATTATTATTTTATTTTTAAATTGAATAATCATCGCTAAAAACTAAAAAAAGTCATTGTGTTTTGTACAGTGATGTGATAACAGGCCGAAGATTTAGTCAACATTCCGTTACCAAATGTGAGGCAGGAGAAAAAATCGTAAGTAAATATATGCAAATATCTAAAGTTTTATTTATTTATTTATTTATTTAATTTTTTCAGACCCGTGCTGATATAGATGCGGCCTTTTCTTTGGGCTTTTCTCCGTCAGACTTTGGTAAGTAAAGCTGAACATTCATCCGGATAAAGAGTATACATATATTTTCTTTTACTTACAGAGTTCCACGAACCAGCGTTGTTTTTTCGAACAAGGCATTTTGGTCGGTGGATTCAGGCAAGGGTCGGAGGAGGAGGATGAGGAGGCGATTCACATCGGCGCTAAGCGGGAGAACCAGGCTCCGAAGGCGTGCGAATAGTCGGGCCTCCAGCTGCGAGCGGTGACTATAGCAGAGCAATCCGCTGGTCACACCCGAGAATAGCGCCCGAATCTCAAAACTCACCCGACCGAAGAAAAAAGGAGAAGGCCGGCGAAGACACTGTGAACCCTGGGTGATTAATTCTTTGTATTATTCGGAGATCTCACGATAGCTCTGCCGGGGACCCAAGTGGTCACCTGAGAGTCCTTAGCAGGGTGGTTGGCAGAAGTGCGTTCATCTAGTTTCAATTGAGGTGCTTCCACTGGTTCAGATATGTTGATGACACCTGGGTCAAGATTCAAACAAAAGAATTGGAAGCGTTCTCAACCCACCTGAATAACACCGATGATTACGTCAAATTCTGGGGGCGTAAAGAAGACAGTCTGGCCTTCTTGGACTGTGCAGTGAATCAAGGAGGACAGAAACCTTCGTAATGAAATCTACAGAAACCCACCCACACAGATCAGTACCTTCTTTTTGACTCACACCACCACTGGAACATAAACTTGGTGTTATCAAAACCCTACAACATAGGGCCAAGAAGTACCCACCACAACTAAGGGAAGAAGAAGAACAGGAACATCTAAGCAACACTCAAACATGTGGTACCCGGACTGGGCCTTCACAAAGACCTCCAGAAAACAAGACCCCAGCAAAGAAGAGGAAAGAAATAAACGTCACAGCATTTCTATCCCCTATGTCCTGGAGTTTCAGAAAAATTCAGGAGGAATCTTTCAAAACATGACATTCAGTACAGTTCAAACCCTCCAACACCTCAGACAGAAACTGGTCCACCCAAAAGACAAGTTACCAAGACGCCACAAACAAAGCAATGTTGTCTATGCTGTACAGTGCCAGGAGGAATGCAGGAACTATGCATTGGGAAACCAAACAGCCCCTCCATAAGCGAATGGCCCAACACAGAGCGTGCCACTTCTTCCAGGACAGGACTCAGCAGTACACCTACACCTAAAAGCGGACACTCCTTTGAGGACAGTCAAGTCACGTGTGCTGACCAGAAGATCGCTGGTTTGAGGGGGTGTCAAGGAAGCTCATCCACATCAAGTTGGAAAAACCATCTTTAAACAGAGGTGGTGGACTAAGGCCCTTTCTGTCACTTACATTGCAATGCAGTTCTCCACTCTTTTTCGTCAGCATTCCAAACATTCCACGCTCTTTGACCAGACCTGGAGACTCATTAACATGTGACCCAACAGACAAAGGAAGCACCCCAACCGGAAACTAGATGAACGACCCTGCCAACCCACCCTGCCAAGGACTCAAAGGTGATACCTGGGCCATTAACATGCCAATGGTCCACGGGCTATATTTTCAGCTCTGCCCCAGCAAACTTAGAACTGAAGAAGCTCTATGGAGAGTGAAACGTTTTCAAGAAAACCTTTCAGTCCAGTTGACACAGAATCTACTTTGCATACTCAATGAAATTCATCAGAAAGAAAGCCGGTTTCTTCGTCCCTCTCAACACTGATAATCAGCTCTGTTTGCCACCAATCTCGTAGCCTGATCAATCCGGGGCTCACAGGCGATAGGATCTGCAGCTGTGTGAGCGAGTAGCGTTGACCAAGGCTTCATGAACAGGCGCCCGTAGACTTCCACGTCGTAAATTTGAAGAAAGCGGTGAGTCGAAAAATCGTGGTGTTGCCAGAGGATAAAGCCGTCCTCTCTTGCGATTTGAGCCAAATTCACCAAAATCTGATAACCCCTCTATCTGTTTTTATCCGGGCATTATTAGTCAAAAAGCGTCAGCGGGTTTTGGGTAAAACCTACATGTGTCATCACTGCTACACAGGTTACATGAAGCTTGAAAAGAAAGCACACCTGCGGGTCATTGCCCAGTCTGTACCCATCCGGACTGCACAAAGATTGAAAGAGCGTGATCCTGTGTCGGATTGCAGCAGATGGTGTCGGTCAGTGGTGTCTGGCTAAACACAGAAAAACAGGTCAGGCAGGGCGGCCCCTCAGCATTTGCGACCTGGAAGAAATGTACTAAATGCAATCTGCAGTATATGAAATTCCTCAGGCTACGGGCATCAGCGGGCACAAGTGTCTAAAATATAAGATTTGCGGGGGTAAAACTGCTTACCCTCTGATCCGGACTGGGGATCACCGATGCTACATACAAACTCTCTCCCCCTCGAGCAGGAGCACTGCGGAAGCTGGTTTTTATGATTTTGAAACCTTTGTTGTGAGCATCAGAAGCGATGCCCTTCTGGTGTGCACAAGACCCTGGCGGGGGTAGAGTGGAAGGCTTTCGGGTTAGACTGCGTTAAACTTTAACTGCGTTATCATTCATTTTAGGAGGCCTCGTTTCCAGGATTCTATTTTCATGGCGCATAATTCCAGGGTTTGATGGCTACCTGATCCTGGGAGGGGATAGTGAAGTTGAGATAAACCCCCTCTATCATCATGCGAAGTAAAGCTCTGCTTGAAGATGTTGATTTCCGTCTAGGTCCTTCGACTCTCTGTCCTTCCTCAGTATAGTCTGGCGCTATGCCTAAAGCTTTAGGGTTTGAAGATCAATCGAGAATTATTTTCCTCACCGTTTCAGCTCAGAGGGCATCTGGACTATGAGACCTTACCACCCGAAAGATTACGGTATTAGAGCATGTCCAATGAGGGAAGTTATTTGAGTTTGGCGCAGTACAGGGAGGCCTTGAGCAAAGAGGTCTTTGACTTTAAGAATCAGGCCATCCATTACTGCAAAACGGCGTTGATATTCTTTTGTGGGCTGCGTCAAATTCAGAAGAGTTTCTGCATCTAGTCGGCCTTCAGTCGCATCACCATAGCATCCGCCTGCATGAAAGTGTTTGTCTCAAACTTTCTCCCTCCTAACACAATAGCCATTCCAGCGCCCGATGACTACAGGCAGCCAGTGCAAAAATGCTACGCGCGCCTGCATCCAGTGGCTGGAAGTGGATCTCTTACACCAGAAATTGACATTCAGCACGCGTCATGGCGGGAGAAACAGTTTGCTGAGATAAATGGTGTAGAACACGTGTGGGAGTTTCTGGGTTGTTATTATCACGGCTGTCCTAAATGTTTTGAGCCCTCAGCAATTTGCCATCTGACAAAGACTCCTTACGAGGCTGCTGAATCCAGGCGTTAAAGTCTGTTTTACAAAGTCTTGATGGCACCATCTGCAGAACTGCAGTGGAAAGAGCTGAAGCAGACGGATCCTGAGGTGAAAGAATTTCAAGAGCGCGTTTTCCCAAACCTCTCGGCCCTGTTGGTCTTCGAGGAGAGTCTGCGCCTATAAATTGAGACACGCGGCGAGGAATGAAGAAAGCGGTGCTTCTTGTGACGTGCCTGTATCGTGTCAACTGTACATACGCTTATCCGATAAGTCACCCGTCATCATCCACAAGGACTTTGACGGCCTGAAAACTACTTTGGGCTGATCAGAAGCGTTATTACCCCCTCGGGGTCTCTACACATCCCGCGCTGCCTACAAAACCTCTAAAATGGCTGTTTGTTCACACTCTATGCTTTGTCTTGCTTCCGAGAATAACAACCAGCAGAATTAAATCGGTACGATGGCGATACCAGAGCTCTCACGGGTGTCTGGGTGACGGAAGAGCTGAAGAGCGCTCCAACTGGGTTACAAATTGGGAGAAATTACAGAGAGGTGTGGCATTTTGTGACGTAGTGGCGCTCTGTTCAGCCTACATGCACACTTTTTATGAAAGTCAAACGAGGCTTCAGCCCTCCCGGATGGGTGGCGCGGCGAGGAAAGAGCTCGACAGGTACGTGCCAGTACGCGAGAAACAAGGCATTCGGCTGGAAGGCCAACATCATGAACCCGCCAAGAGACAGATTGCAAAACTCTGTCTCAACAGCCTCTGGGGCAAGTTTGCGGAGAGAAACAATTGCCTTCAGACCACCCTGGTGCGTGATGAGGAGCAATTTTTTGACTTTATGTTTTCAGGAAGGATTTGACGTCAATTACTTTGGCGCTTTCTATTGAAATTGCGATGGTGCAGTAGAACCACAGCAAAAGGCTGCCTGGTGCCCCCAGCAAGGTCAACAAATCTTTGTCAGCATTCACGGCAGCTACTTACGCCTGAAAATGTCTGACTATCTGGAAAAGCAGGAGGAGAGTTTTGTACACAGACACACGACAGCTGATCTACACAGTGGGGAGGAGACCGCTGTAGTCTGATGAGGGTGTGGTGTGTTTTCCTGTCCAGGAGAGGGGCAGTTCCGTTCAAGGTGTGTGACCAGCAGGGTGTTAAATTTGCGTGATTCTTTTACTCTGGTATATTGTATGGACTGTATTACAGAGCCAGTTTAGATACTTCTTCCATGACTTCAGAGGGGAAGCAATGAGGACATAATACTTCCCTTCTTTAGTCTAACCTTGCTTCCAGAATTGTCTATAGTGAAGTGGATCTGCTGATCCTCTCATTAAATGGTGTTTTCCGTTGTTTAAGGACAGCTTCTGCTCTATGTCCCCTTACTGTTGACCTGTGTAGACAGGTGGAGTAATTTTCTGCTGTCGGCATCTCAGGTTGAGCGAAGGTGGTTTCTGAAGTCCGCTATTAATTTCTTAGCTGTCTTCTCATGCTCGCACCAAGCAAAGTATCTTTCCCTAAAATGTGATGCAAGATGTCTGTGTAGATTCTCACTCCCCTGTCCAGGTCCTTGGTTATCCAAAGTAGATCTCTCTGCTGTCAACTGGACTGAAGGTTTCCTTGGCGTCTGTATGGGTCTCAATCATCAGGTCATGGTTATCCAAAGTGAATTTCTCTGTCAACTGGACTGAAAGAGTTTCCTTGAAAACGTTCGCCCTCTCTCCAGAGAGCTTCTTCAGTTCTAAGTTTGCTGGGGCAGGCTTGAAAATATAGCCCTGTGGACCATTGGCATGTTAATGGCGGGTGGTCACCTGAGTCCTTGGCAGGGTGGTTGGCAGGGTCGTTCATCTGGATTCCAGGTTGGGTGCTTCCTTTGTCTGTTAGGTCACATGTTGTGGAGTCTCAAGTCTAGTCAAACAAGCGTGAATGTTTGGAATGCTAGCCGAAAAGAGTGGGAACTGCATTGTACGTGGGTGACAGAAAGTGCCTTAGTCCACCACCTCTGTTTAAGAGCGGTTTTCCAACTTGGCGTGGATGGCTGTAAGCACCTCTCACCTTGACACCCCTCTTGAGAGGGTGTCAAAGAAGATGAAGAATATCTAACATTTCTATCCTACCTGTGTCTGGAGTTTCAGAAAAATTCAGAATCTTTCAAAACATGACATTCCAGTACAGTTCAAACCCTCAACACACTCAGGCAAACTGGTCACCCAAAGACAAGACACCAAGACACAAACAAAGCAATGTTGTCTATGTACAGTGCCAGGAGGAATGCAAAGAACTGTACATTTCCTCTGAGTGTACAAAGGTTCATCATGGTGTTCCACAGGGTTCAGTGCTTGGGCCAATCCTGTTCACTCTTTACATGCTCCCTCTAGAGATATAATTCAGAAACGCAGTATAAATTTTCATTGCTATGCGGCAATCACGCAGTTGTATCTATCCACACTTAAGAAATCTGATGAAACAGAGCCATTAGCCAGACTCCATGCATGTCTCAAAGACATGAAAGACTGGATGACCTCCAATTTCCTTCTTTTAAACTCAGACAAAACTGAAGTCATTGTTCTTGGGAGCTAAACATCTGAGGACTATGAATTACCAGATAGCATTCTCTCCTTGGATACTTTCTTTGTCCTCCAGTACGGCTTACAAGGAACCTGGGAGTTATCTTTGACAGGACATGTCATTTCTCCCTCATATTAAACAGGTTTCTAGGACACTTTCTTTCACCTCCAATGTGTGCCCCGGATCAGGAGCATCCTGTATTTTCAAAGTGATGCTGAAAAAACTGGTCCATGCTTTTGTTACCTCTGAACTGGACTCTGCAACTCATTACTGTCGGGATGTCCAAATTATTCAGTAAAACCTGCAGCTGATACAGAACGCTGCAGCCAGAGTTCTGACAGGAATCAGCACCAGGGCATATCTCGGTTTTAGCTGCTCTTCACTGGCTTCCAGTGAAATTTAGAATAGACTTTAAGATTCTCCTTCTAACATATAAGCTCTAAATGGACTATCTCCATCATACCTGCAGGATCTCATAGTTCCGTATATACCTAAAAGAACTTACTCAGATCACAGAGTGCAGGTTTACTTGTAGTTCTAGAATTCATCAAAAGCAGACTGGGAGGACGACTTTTAGCTATCGGGCAGCTTTACTGTGGAACAGAAGTTACCAACCTGGGTCCAAGAGGCGAACCTACGTCTGCCTTTAAGATCAAACTTAAAACCTTTCTGTTCACTAAAGCATATAGCTAGCCTCAAACCAAGTGTGTAGGGCTGACAGATCTAGTTTAGTCAGTTTTCACAGCTATAGCTAGAATAGGCTCATCAGACTCTTATTCTTCAATTTTTAGCACAGCTATGCTGCTATAGGCCTACGCTGCTGAGGACAAACACATGATCACTGAGCAGTTCCCCACTTCCTCAACACCAACCCTCCCTCCGTCTCTCCTCCTTTTCTTGATCTTTCTCCTCCTTTTATTTTCACCGGGATTATCTGGGTCCAGTCTTCCTTGTGTGCGTTCTGTGTGTCTCCCCCTTCTCTCTCTCTCTCTCTCTCTCTCTCTCTCTCTCTCTCTCTTTGCAGGTCTTCCGTCTCAGGCCTTCGTGCTGTGGACATTGGCCTATATGTCTTGAAACTCAGGGTCCGCTATCGGCACCTGCCTATACTGTTCATCTCTTTATATAACAACCTGCTATGCTGTATTATGTGTATATATGTCTGATATGTTTGTATTTCTATGATTGTATTTTGTCTGTATTTCTTTTGGTTTATGATTGTATCTGTTCTCCCTCTCTCTCTCTACTTTATTCTCTCTGTCTATCTCCCTCTTTTATTCCTCCTTTACCCAGCCAACTTTCAGCAGGATGGTTCCCCCTTGTAAACCTGGTCCTGCTCAAGGTTTCTTCCTGTTAAAAGGGAGTTTTTCCCTGCCACTGTGCTTACCTGGGGGTTCAGGCTCTGGGTTTCTACCTCTGTAAAGCACTTAGAGACAATTTTATTTTAAAAGGTGCTATATAAATAAAATTGAAATTGAAATTGAAATTTTTTGATAAATAGAGAGGCTCCGGTAACTTTCAGGCGAAAATTGCTATCGCCCGCGCACGTGAGGCAGAAGGCGTCGCTGGTGCGGGTCAATTTAATTCTCACGTCCACAGAATTGAGCAAGAGCCTCTCGCTAAAGAAAATGTCCGCGTGAATGGGGCCTAGCAGGTGCACCTCTCTGGAGCCCGTCAGGAAACTCGCCCTCTTCATCAGACCCCGGTTGGGTCCGTCGTTGATGACTAAAAAATCTACAGAGCCGGGGGTGTCTTTGTAAAATAATCCGGCGCTGAACTGACTTTTCAGAGCATCTTCCGAATAGTTGAGCAGCGTCTCTATGATGGCCCTGTAGGGATGGGTGGCGCTAGACTGGGAAATGAGGCGATCTCCCAAAATAACGTCGCATTGACTGAAAATGGTGTTCAAAGGGTAATTTATAGTCCCCACAGGCGCGTTTGGGGGGATGTTTGTTCCGTTGGCGTTGGTAACTTTAATTCGCAGGTGAAGTAAAGTATCGTTTAAATCCAGATATCTTTCCCCCTCGCCAGGGATGAAAAATTTTATGGGCCCGCCGTCGGTGATGGCGGACAAAGGTAGAACTCCTGTGTACAATTTCTCTTCGATCGACATTTGAGTCATAGGAGCGGAAAACAGGTCCAGTTCCCCCAGAGTGCATTCGGCTGATTTTTCGTGTAAAAGAGCCATCCTTCTGTTTTGTTTTGTTTTGTTTAAAATATATCGCGGGAAGCCTCGGATGCGACCTTTCTCCTGCGGCGGGTTCTCTGGAATGATTTATTCTTCTCCTTTCGAGTGCGTTTTTCACCCTTTGAGAGCCGCTGACCCGGGGGCCTTTTTCGCGGCCTTTTAGATAGAACCATGATCCCGCCCGATCCTTCTTGCACACCCTCATCCTTTTTGTTTAAAAACATTTTTCCGGCTGCATGACTCATCACGTCAGAGGCTATATTTTTTGCGGTTTGGCTAGAGCGAAACCTTTTTTCACCAGCGGAGAGACGAAACGGAACAATCTTGAAAATAAGAATCCGATCCCCCGCCCGTACATGACGGGGGCTCCGCTAAAACCTGGCAGAGCGCCCCCCACTTGGCTCTCATAATAACTCACAAATCTTTGAGGATCTTGCATGGTTTATTTTTGATTTTTGCAGGGTCTAAAATGGAGCTGAACTACAGTCTTACCGAAAGTAAAATCGACAAACTTGTTCTGATCCGTTTTGACCTCTACGCAGATGTTTTCAATATGTTTTTTTGACGCGGGTAAATACTGGGCGGGGTTAAACGTCTGCGTGATGATGTTACCGTAGGTTCCTCTTATGCTCACGGTTCTCAAGAGAGGCGCGAATACGTCGCCTACCAGCTGGGGCTGTACCATGTCGCTGTAACAAAACAGGTGGTAGAATCCGGCTTTGATGTCGGCGGGGTAAGGTGCCTTACCGTTCCAATTTTTGCCAAATTTGTACCATTTGTGGGGTTCCACGCCTAAAATGTGCGCTACGGGCGCAGGGAAACGTAAATGATAATTTCCTCCGGCTGTGAAATGGACTTTCTTGTCGGCGGGGTGGTAGGTTACATGAATGTCGGACTTGAAGGTAGCCATCGAAAAGTTGAGCTCGTTTAAAAATTCTTCCACGGTAGAATAATAACCCTCCGAAAAGAACTGTACGTGGACCTTGCTTTCACCGTCGGCTTTTCCCTCTTTAGCTTTGGATCTCCATTCGTAGTAGCTGTATTGGCTGGGCATGTTTTGCCAGGTGTGCGGGTAAGAGATCTCGCAAAGTGCGACCTCCCAGCGGCCTTCTAAATCAATGTGCTGCGGCAGATCCACTTTAAAATGTGAGCTCTTATTATTTTTAAACACTTTCAGACTCGCGTTGGAGGGCAGAGTGAGGTAAAAACCCTCGCTAGACGCACGATCCATGATGTTTGACGGATAAAGCGTTATAATCTATGGCTAATGTGCGACGGTTCGCTTTATAATTTTTTTTTCCGGGCGTTGCATGATGGGAGATGGATGCTGGGAGGCGGAGCGGTGCATTCTGGGATATGAAGTCCTGAAGGGAGTTTGTTTCCCGCGATGCAGCGCGTTTTATGCAACAGCGCATGCTGCAATGCATTTCATTCAATGCAAAGTTTTCTCATATTGAGGCAATAACGACGTAAACGGGGCAAATTAAGTAAAGACTGTCGCAGACGGTCTCTGCATCCACCCAGCTGTTGAATTTTTCAGGCCAGTTTTTCCATCTCACTAGAACCTGTTTCTTACCTGTTTCTTACCTCGAACGTGTGTTTTTAAAATTTTTTCCACTCTCTAGAGCTTGTTAGGAGCAATTTCAACCTTATGCAGTTCCGGTTCATAAAAGGAACCTCGGATGACTTCCCTGTCGTAATCTTTAAGCTTGTAAACGGGCGGAATGCGAGGAACGCGTCGATCTACCGTAAACAGCTCGTCCGTAAAAGTCTGTTCATATCTCTTATCAAACACTCCTCTTACTTTGGAAATTCTCACCGTGTCTCCCTCTTTAAATTTATATTTGCATCCGCGAACATGCTTGACGCCGTAAAGGTTTTGAAACACCTGAGGCGTGTTATCGTCGGTGACTTTGGCGGGTGCCATTTTAATGCTGCTGTGAAAATTATTATTGTAACCGTCTACCAAATCCTGCAGAACATCGCGGTAACATCGAGTATTATTGGCGGTGAAATATCTCCACATTCGGCCTTTTAACGTACGATTGAATCTTTCCACGACCAAAGCCTTGAGATCGCTGGATGTGGTAAAATGGTTAATTTTGTATTTGCTCATCAGGGCCTGAAATTTCTGGTTTAGAAATTCTTTGCCCGCGTCCGTCTGTAGTTTGAGGGGCGTTCCGCTTTCTTTAAAAATGGATTCGAACGCTCGAACCACTTAGGTGGCTGTTTTTCTCTTTAGACACCACGCAAAAGCCTTTTTAGAAAACACGTCAATTACAGTCAACAGGTAATGATACCCGTCGTGCTGAGCTAGGGCCTGCATGTCGCACAGATCCGCTTGAAATTGGTTTAAAGGTCTAGGAACAAACACTCTATTTCTTCTGAAATGAACGCGAGCAGGTTTGTGGAGAGTATAAGCGTCTTGTCCCGATAAAAACCGTCTAACTTTGTCCGCGTTTATTTTGTCATATCCCTCATCTTTCAAGGCTCTCTGCAACCCCCCGACTCCGCTAAAACTTCCGGGGCGAGCCGGGTCATAGTAGATTTTACTCATGGCTCGGTTCATAGTCTTGGAAGGTTCAGACGCGAGTGAAAACTTTTCTGTATTGGTGCGTGATTAAGAAGGAAATGATGTACAAAAACACAGGGTTGGGGTGAGTGTAATACAAAAATTTATTTTTGTATTTATTTTTTTTTTTCTATAAAAACATGATACATACAGATGATTATATAGTAAAAACATGATACATACAAATGATTATATAGTAAAAACATGATACATAACTTTGTATCATATGATATATGATAATAAAAACATGATATATATATATGACACACACGAATATATGATAGTATAAAGAAAAATACGAGACGGAACAATCGTCTGATCCGGCGGATCAAATTTTACCCTCCCAGACCTCCGTCATGGGTTTCAGATATCTTTTCCAGTAGGCGTCCGAGTAAGCACCGTCGATGGTTTCCAGGATGTTTTTGTCCTCTCTCAGCTGAAAAAGCATCGTCTCCACGATGGCTCTGACCCTCGCGTCTTCGATGTAGATTCGTCAATGATGCAGCAGCCGTTGAATAGCCGGTATGAAGGTAGGCGTGCAGAGGGTTTTAACCACTTTGTAAAAATTGGTTTCGTAATAATCTTCCTCCAGATGGTCCAGACAGGCGTGCTGCTTCTGACTGGGGTGACTGACCTTACACCTGTAGCAATCCATGACGCGGAGCTTCCTGATAGTCAGCCCGAGCAGATGCAGCAGGCCGGTCTTGAGCGTGTGGATCAGCATCTGAGTCAGCCTCCTGTCGATCGCGTCCTCTATCTTATCGATGTCTGGAGGGATCACCTTCTCGGGGGTAGGTGGAGGCGTCGGAGGTAAAATCTCTTCATCCTCATCGGTATCCGAGGCAATTTTCAGAGCACACCACGACTCCTGGCTCGATGACGGGGAGGAAGGTTTCAGAGTCTCTTCCTCCTGGAGCGGTGACAGATACGTGGTGGTCACACGTCGGGGTTTCTTGGAGTTCATGTTGAGTTTGAAAAAGTTTGAAAATCCCGCGTCTATTTGTACTAAAGCGGGTGTGAGAGAGAGAGAGAGAGGGGAGGGGTTGGAGAGAGGAGGAGGGGTGTGGGGGGAGGAGCGACGTTCATCACTTTCGACACAAAGTGTAGCGACTCTCCCCCTTCCCTACCCGTCGATCGTAAATCAGGAGTCTGACACAAAGTTCTGCGCGTGCGCATGAGTGCACGCTTGTGAGAGGGAGGGAGTGAGAGAGCGAGGGGCGGGGGGATCTCGGGTGCTCGATCGCTGAGTGGCTACTCTGCGGGGCAGGGCGGGAATTCGAACGTCAGTTGCTTTCGAACCAACAGTCGTTCGCTCCAGCTTTGACAGGAACGGAAGAGCTCCGTAATCTTTTCACGATGCCCGCTCATACACGCTCTCCAAGCGGCTAGAGGAAGCACCAGGACCGGTGAGTAGACTCCGCACTCTGAGTTGAACTTCTCCAGCACAAAGGTTTTACCTCCTCTCGTCCTTATTCTCACGCTGGTGCGGAAAAACCATCTTGAAGGCGGAGCGGTTTTGGACTCCCACAAGGCACTCAAAATCACTTGTTGTCCCGCTTCCCCGTCACTTTTCACACCCGGCGGACACGGAGGATGAGGAAATCCCTCCAGAGCTCGTTCTGCATAACCAGGGACAGCACGGACCAGTCATCCGAAGTCAACACGGCCGCGGTCCCGTAAGTGTCTTCTTTGTCCTTCCACTGATGCAGCACCAGCTCCCCCGTCTCGTAGCGAAAAATGTAGCCAAAAAATCCCGATGTACCGTAACCCTCCAAACTCCACTTTTCCGTCAGGGAGCCGAACGGCGGCTTCTGAGTTCGGCTGAGAAACACCACACGCTTGTGGGGAGCCTCCGGACAGGCGCCCTCTTCATAGACCGACACCGGCGTTTCACGGATCAGACGCAGAACCGTCTCTTCTCCTTCTTCCCCATGAGTCAGTCTTTTTCTAATTCGCGGGGTTGTAGAAGAAGAAGCCCTGATGATTCGGGTGAGTTTTTGTAGTTGTTGTTTGTCCTCATGCTGAACATGAGGACATTTTATACTCTGCAGACGTGTGTGTGTGTGTGTGTGTAAAAGAAGAGGTTGTTGTCTAATTAATTATTTGTTTTGCAGATTTCTCTCATTTTGAAGGTGTGAGTTTTAACTTTTTTTTTTGTTGAGCGCTTATCAGTTTTTTACAAACCCCTCCCTGTATCGGGATTCTGCATGACTCCGGTTGGACGTTGGAATGTGTCCTGTGCGAACCAGATAACAGACTGTTGAGATGAAACTCGCGATCGGTAAACTCAAAATCGACGTTTAAATACAATTATACGTGTGTTCAAAACTGTTTCATATTTGTACTTTGTTTTTTAGAAACTTCTTGAAGTAAAAGAAAAGAGGTTTAAAACAGAAAGAGGGGTGAGTTTGTTTGACGTTTTTAACGTTTTTGACGATTCTAACGAATCTTTTATGCACTTTTTCTATTCCTACGCGTTTATGGTCTATTCATTTATTTAAAAACTGTTTGATTCATGTTTGTACTTTGTTTTTTTTTTTAGAATCTTCTTGAAGGAAAGTAAAAGAGAGGTTTAAAACAGAAAGAGGGGTGAGTTTGTTTCTAACATTCTTAACGTTTCTAATGTTTCTGACGATTCTAACGAATCTTTTTATGCACTTTATTCTCATAAAATACTTTTTTCTTTGTGAATGGCCTATTCATTTATTTAAAAAACTGCTTGATTCAGTCAATCTATTCCTACATGTGTGTGTGTGTGTGTGTGTGTGTGTGTGTGCGCGTCTATTCATTTTACAACGTTTTATTCAATAAATCATTCAATAATTCAAAAAATGCTTCTCTGACTTTTTTTAATGCTGATGTTTCATTTGACTTTGATGCTCCTCCCTTCACCCAACCCCCTTTCCCCGCCCCACTTAAGCCACGCCCACCTGTCAATCAATCATTTTTTGACATAAGGTGCCTCCTTCAACTCTCTACAGGTTGTTATAAAAAGAAGAAGAATGGTATAGGCAGGTTTTAATAAAAAGGAACACTATAGGCAGATGCTGACAATGCGCACTGGGTTTGTCAGAGGCCGAGGACCGTGCAGCATGAAGGTCTGGAGATGGAAGACCTGAATAAAGATACAGAGAGAGAGAGAGAGGGAGAGAAGAGGGGGAGAGAGACACAAAACAGCAAGGAAGACTAAACACACTGATAATCCCGGTGAGAAGAAAAGGAGGAAAGGAAGTGAGGGAGTGGTTGGTGTTGAGGAGGTGGGGAACTCCTCAGTGGATCATATTTGTGTCCCCAGCAGCATAGGCCTATAGCAGCATAGCTATGCTAAAAAATGAAGAATAAAAGTTTGATAACCCTATTCTACCTGTAGCTGTGAGAACTGTAACTAGATCTATCAACCCTACACACTTTGTTTGAGGCTAACTGTACACTTTACTGAACAGAAAGGTGTGGAGGTCAGTGTTGAGTCTTAAAATTATTTACTGGGATTTTAAAAATAAAGGTTTATAAATTTGTGCATCCGTTTTACACCTCACCAAATGACAGACATTTAATGCATATGATCAAAATTGGATTTTCACTGGTTTCAAATTTCACTTTGATTTCACTAATTAATTCATTCCAAATCTGCAAACCAAACTGCCAAGCAGATCTAATAAACTCAATCTATTCAAACTGTACAGCCACTGTGAAGCTAACACAGCCAATAAACACAATCAGCGTGCGTTGTCCTTTTACTTGAAATTGTAAACAGTGAAATGCTGATTACTCCAAGCTGTGTCCTCGTTCACATAGCCATAGAGACGAGGTTTTTCCTCTTTGTTCAACTCCTTCAGGCTTGTTTTCCCTCCACTGCTGAGATGCTACAGGTTTGTTTATATTGAGTGCTGGCATCGCATTGATCCGTGTGCAATATGATGCTGCATTTCTAGTTGCTGGTAAGAAAACGTGAGTCAGAGCAGCTGTCACACTGTGACACCATCATGAATTTCTGATGCTTGGTGGATTATCTATCTATCCTTTTTGACTCACACCACCCACGGGAACACAAACTTGACACAAAACCCTACAACATAGGGCCAAAGAAGTAACCACCACAACCCAAGGGAAGAAGAAAGACCAGGAACATCTAAAAACAGCACTCAAAACATGCGGTTACCCAGACTGGGCCTTCACAAAGACCTCCAAAAAACGAGACCCCAGCAAAGAAGAGGAAAGAAATAAACATCACAGCATTCCTATCCCCTACCTGTCTGGAGTTTCAGAAAAATTCAGGAGAATCCTCCAAAAACATGACATTCCAGTACAGTTCAAACCCTCCAACACACTCAGACAGAAACTGGTCCACCCAAAGGACAAGACACCAAGACACAGACAAAGCAATGTTGTCTATGCTGTACAGTGCCAGGAGGAATGCAAGAAACTGTACATTGGGGAAACCAAACAGCCCCTCCATAAACGAATGGCCCAACACAGACATGCCACTTCTTCAGGACAGGACTCAGCAGTACACCTACACCTAAAAGAAAGCGGACACTCCTTTGAGGACAGTCAAGTACGTGTGCTGGCCAGAGAAGATCGCTGGTTTGAGAGGGGTGTCAAGGAAGCCATTCATGTCAAGTTGGAAAAACCATCTTTAAACAGAGGTGGTGGACTAAGGCACTTTCTGTCACCCACGTACAATGCAGTCCTCCACTCTTTTCATCAGCAATCCAAACATTCACACCGTTTGACGAGACCTGGTGACTCATTAACATGTGACCCAACTGACAAAGGGGAAGCACCCCAACTGAAACTAGGTGAACGACCCTGCCAACCACCCTGCCAACGACTCTCAGGTGACCACCCGGGCCATTAACATGCCGATGGTCCACAGGGCTATATTTTCATGCTCTGCCCCCAGCAAGCTTAGAACTGAAGAAGCTCTCTGCAGAGAGGGCGAAACGTTTTCAAGGAAACCTTTCAGTCCAGTTGACACAGAGAGATCTAATTTTGGATATGTGAATTAATATATTTCAAGCTTTTATTTGTTTGATTTTGCCGATTAGGACTTGCAGCTTCAGAAAACCTCAAATTCAAAAACTCTGAAAATTTGAATATTGCTTGAAATCTGCCTCTGAAAGTAAAATCTTGCATCCTTACTTAGTACTTGGTTGGGGCCCATTTTGCACGAATGACTGCCTTAATCCGGCATGGCATGGATGCTACCACCTTGTGGCATATCTCAGGTGTTATGGAAGACCAACATGCTTCAATCGTGGCCTTGAGCTCTTCTTGAGCTCTCGATGCTGCTGGGACAAGTCAATTTCCCATGTCTGAGATCAATAAAGTACTTCTATTCTATTCTATTTATTGTTTGGTCTTGTCCCATTCAGCTTTCTCTTGGCAATGCCCCACCGATTTTCTATGGGGTTCAGGTCAGGTGAGTTTGCGGGCCAATCAAGCACAGTAATCCCATGGTTGTTGAACCAGGATTTTGTAATTTTGGCAGTGTGGGCAAGTGCCAAGTCCTGCTGGAAGATGAAGTCCGCATCCCCATAAAGCTGGTCCTCTGAAGCAATCATGAAGTGCTCTTAAATGTTGTTTCTCTTGAAGCTGCAACTCCAGCCTGAGTCCACTCCTTATGAAGTTCCCCCACACTTTTGAACCCTAACCCTAAAACAGAAGGAACCCGCCGCGTGTTCGTGTCAAAAAAGTGACACAGAGCACCAGAGGTTGTCTTTTTCAAAAAATGTCGCCCAGAATTTATTGAAGAAAAATATATCAGCCAAATGGAATCAGAAGAATAATGTAGCGTGAAGACAGTAGAACTAATAGATGATTTTCTTAATTCCACTTGCACTCGTTAGGGGGCACCACTTTCACTTATTGGAAGAAATATAAACTCAGAAGTTTATATTTTAATAACATTTAATCAATCTCTAGCTGAAGGCACCAGTTCTGAGACATTGATTGCAGCGCCTATATTCCAATCAACAAACGGGAAACCACTGACGGACAATTTATTTCATACCAATGAATGATTATATGAATGAACAATGATTACCTAACCAACGATGATCACCTGGCCCGTGGATACAAGACAGACATGAGTCTAACGGTCTGAAGGTGATCTCTGAGATTTTGAATTCAGTTTGACAATCCGCGTGGCTACTACGGATTATCTCATAGAGTAAATTCTCAAAAACTTGCACAAATTGTTGGAATATGCTCTTTGAAGATGCAGTACAACAGCGACTTATGCAAATAATTTCCAATGGAGTTCTGAATCGCTACCATGGAAATTAAATGAGGAGAAGTATCTCGCTTCAAATTTTGCCTCTCTGTGGAATGAGGTGATTCATAAAATCAAAAATATAACCCGTCTGTCTCTCACCGTCATGTCTAATGAATAATTTTGAACACTCCTCATAGACAACCCTATTCTAGTTTTTACCAGTGAGAAGTTATAAGGCACATGTTGCATCTACTATAGGCTAAATTCCGACCTTCATTTATGAAACAGTCAACAAACACATATAACTATACCAGTCTGTAGATGCACATACAATACATATGGTATTTCGTATGATAATATTAAAATTAACCACAATACGTGCCAGTGTGACAAAATAAAGGCTTGAACAGATTACCAATAAACCAACAAAATGTCCATTAGTAAATTCCTGTGAGGATGGTCAGAGTTTTGGTGCTAGAAAATTTAGCGCTTCCTCCTGCCGGCTTGAACAGATTGCCACTCTCAGACTTTAGGTGGCACTGTGGTGCCATGACAGATAATTTATTTCATATTCCCAATTTGGCTAAGCAAACTGCACATTAATATTTTGCTAATTCCCTGAAGAACAATATTAGCCAGGTTAGAATTTACTTTGATGAAGTTATAAGGGTGTTTTTGACTTTCCAGAGAATTGTGTTCAGATTCCACTCCCTACTGTGTGGCCGAGAGGGGTATCAGGTCTGCCGGCACCGATGCCCACACTGAGGACCACGCCGGCCCTGACGACAGTGTCGATGACCACACTCGTCCTGACGACAGCGTCAACAATCACGCCGGTCCCGACGACGGCCACGACGCTGACATCCAGGGTTACGTTTCCCACGGCAAAAACTGTAACCCCTGAGACAAAGGCCGTGCCTCCTGCAGCGAAGCTCCTGACACCTGCAGTGAAGCCTTCGACCCCCGCAGCCAAGCCTTCGACCCCCGCAGCCAAGCCTTCAATCCCGCAGCCAAGACACCGATCCCTGCAGCCAAGCCCCTGATCCCTGCAGTCAAGCCTCTGATCCCTGCAGCAAAGCCTCTGATCCCTGCAGCAAAGCCTTCGACCTTCGCAGCGAAACGTCTGACCCCTGCAGCAAAGCCTCTGACCCCAACCGCGATGACCGTGACCCCTGCAGGTAAGACTCTGACCCCTGCAGCCAAATGTCTGACTCTTGAACTGCCTCTGAACCCCGCAGCAAAGCCTCTGATCCCTGCAGCCAAGCCCCTGATCCCGGCAGCAGGGCCTGCCACTCCTGTTGAAGCTAACGTTGCTCCTGAACCCTGGGCTAAGGCTGCCCTGTTGAAGCTAATGCTGCTCCTGAACCCTTGGCTAAAGCTACCCCTTTAGAAGCTGAAGCTGCTCCTGAACCCTTGGCTATGGCTGTCCCTTTTGAAGCTAACGCTGCTCCTGAGCCCTGGGCCGAGGTTATCCCCAAGAAGGCAGAGGCTCCCTCCGAGGTTGTCGCCGAAGCCGTCCCTGGAGAGGCTGAGGTTGCCCCAGATTCCCATGCTGAGGTCGGTCCTGAGCCCGCGGCCATAGAAGCAGAAACTGCCTCCAAGCCCGTAGCTGAGACAGCTCCCGCAGAAGCTGAAGCTGTCCCTGTAGAGACGGTAGCAGCCCCAGAGGAGACAGAAGCTGTCCCAGAGTCCCGGGCTGAACCTGCCACCGTAGAAGCTACAGCTGCCCCTGTAGAAGCAAAAGTGGTTCGTGAGGCCCGCAGGTCTGATTCGGGCGAGGAGTCCGACTCGGTCCCTCCGTCCAACACCCCACCCTGGACGATGAACGTGGGGCTGTCCAAAAAGACCAGGTAGGGCACCAGGAGGCGCCCATTGAAGGAGGGGTACTGTTAGGGTCCAGCTTGCCGGCCCTTTATTGTGTGTGCGGTTTGTCCTGTGTTCTCCCTGCAGAGGGTGTGAGTTCCCGGGATCCAGCAGTGGCTGCACACCTGTTGCTGATTTGCTCATCAGCGGTTGATTTGGGAAGGCTGCCAGCTGGTCCCCCTTGCTGGATCATTGTTGTTTCTTGTCGTACCTGCAGAGTGGTACCAGACTTACTCAGACTGAAGCTTTCCTGTGTTTTTTGTGGATTGTGACTCATGAGAGTTTTTGCCCAGGTTCCCAGGTCGCCATGTTCCTTGAGAAGAGTCTGAGTTCGGGTCTTTGGACCACCCCGCAGTAGAGCCTCCCTGTGAAGAGTTTGGACTTTGAGTTTTGCATGAACATTGTTTTTCCTCCAGTCGGAGCGCCTTCTGTTTCCCTGTGTACATCCATTAAAGGGTTGTTTTTGCTTTCATCGCAAGCCTCGTATCTGCGTTTGGGTCCTAAACACTACGCTCCGTAACAGATCTCGAGATCTGATTGGTTATCGCAACTGACAATGTCCGTTCACTTACAGCGCTCAAAAGCCTGCTCTGTTGATTCTGAAGGCGTTAGGCAGATAGGCATCAAACCTGACAACGCAAGCTAGCTGAAATGATTGCATAATTTTTTACCATAATATACAGTACAACACTGGAAGCAGCACAGAAGTAGATATGACATGAACAGAACTGACTGTGAAGAATAATTTATTTTACATATTTACAAAAAAAACCTTTTCTGAGTATGTTTTTTTTTTTTTTTTTTTTTTTTAACCTGGCGCCGCATGGAGTGGCAGCCTGTTACTGCAGCTCCCGTCTTTTTGTAGTGTTTTTGTTACTTTTTCATCTTTAACACCTCAACTTACTCTTTAACCTGTTGAGAGTAGTTCTGAACAGCAATGGATACTTGCTGGTTAGCCTGTTTTATTTTGGTCTTGCTGTTACTGCTCGTAACAGGGGGCCACGCGGAACGGAGTGAGAGCATTGTTTCTTACACACGAGACCAGCTGATCGCGCTGTGTAAACCGGTGCTACTGCCTGGACCGAGGCCTGAAATCCCTGCGGAGCTACGTAGGAGACGCCGGGGCTAAGCTGAAGGCTAAACGAAGGAGATATAAACCTTCGGTGCCGGCGATCATTATGGGAAATGTGAGATCGTTAGGCAACAAGATGGACGAGCTAGCGGCGCTTGTTAAGACTCAAAGGGATTTCCGGGAGTGCAGCGTTATGTCTTTCACGGAGACGTGGTTTCACTCGTGCTTCCCGGATTCCAGCGCTACTGTACCCGGCTTCAGAACAATACGGGCGGACAGGGATGTGGAGAGGAGCGGTAAGAAGAAAGGAGGGGGGGTTGCGCTGTTTGTCAATGAGAAGTGGTGCAACCCGGAACATGTTACCGTAAAGGAACATTTCTGTAGCCCAGATATTGAACTGCTTTGTGTTGGGATGCGTCCATACTTCCTGCCTAGGGAGCTCACCTCCGCCATTGTCGTCGCTGTTTACATCCCCCCATCAGCTGATGCCGAGGCAGCGTGTGAAACCATTCACTCCACCGTGTCAAAACTGCAAACCCTGCACCCCAACGCTTTCATAACCATCACTGGTGACTTTAACCATGTCACACTGGACAAAACTCTGCCAACATTCTACCAGTTTGTAAACTGCCCCACGAGAGACAATAGAACAATAGACCTCCTGTATGCTAATGCAAAGGACGCATACAGTGCCGACACCCTTCCCCCACTGGGAAGATCAGATCACAACCTGGTTGTTTTGACACCAAAGTACGTTCCTCTTGTCCAGTGGCAGCCTGCATCCACAAGGACAGTTAGGAGGTGGAATCAGGAGGCCCAGGAGGCACTGCAAGACTGCTTTGAGTCTACTGACTGGGAAGTGCTCTGTGATCCACATGGGGAGGACATCAACAGCATGACTGACTGCATCACAGAATACATCAAATTCTGTGAACACACCACCCTGCCAGCCAGGACTGTACGCTGCTTCCCCAACAACAAGCCCTGGATCACCAGTGACCTGAAAGCCCTTCTCAACCAGAAGAAGAAGGTCTTCAGGTTGGGCAACAAGGAGGAGATGAGGAGGATACAGCACGACCTGAAGGCAGAGCTGAGGAGGGCTAAGGACTCCTACAGGAGGAAGCTGGAGGCCAAGCTCCAGCAGAACAACACCAGAGACGTGTGGACTGGGATGAGGGAAATAACTGGCTTCAATGTCAAAGACAGGCGGCCAGTTGGCAGTTCGGACAGGGCAAATGAGCTGAACTGTTTCTTCAACAGATTTAGTTCACAGCCCTCCGCTGTGTCCCCCTCCCCCACACACTCTGGCCTCCAAACATCCAGCCACCCTCCTACTCTACCCTCCCCCCACTCCACCGTGAGCCCCCTGGACCGACCCCCCTGCTAACTGTGACTACTGGCCAGGTGAAGAGACAGCTGGAGAGACTCCACCAAGGCAAAGCTGCAGGCCCTGACGGCATCAGCCCTAAGGTACTGAAGACCTGTGCCAGCCAGCTGTCTACTATCCTGTGCCTCCTCTTCAACCTGAGCCTGACCCAGGAGAAGGTGCCCACACTGTGGAAGACCTCCTGTCTGGTTCCTGTGCCCAAGAAGCCTGGTCCCTGCGACCCCAAAGACTACCGACCAATAGCCCTCACATCTCATGTGATGAAGGTTCTGGAGAGGCTCGTCTTGGCCCACCTTCGTCCGCAGGTAAGATCTTCTCTGGACCCTCTGCAGTTTGCTTACCAGCCCCGTTTGGGGGTTGAGGATGCCGTCATCTACCTGCTGCAGAGGGCTCACTCACATCTGGATGGTGCTGGCTGCACAGTGAGAATCACCTTCTTTGATTTCTCCAGTGCATTCAACACCATCCAGCCACTTTTACTGAGAGAGAAGCTGCAGACGATGATGGTTAACTCACCTACGGTCTCCTGGGTTACTGACTACCTGACAGACAGGCCGCAGTTTGTCCGTCTTGGCGCTGCTCTGTCTGATGTGGTGGTGAGTGACGTGGGAGCACCGCAGGGGACTGTGCTGTCTCCATTCCTGTTCACCCTGTACACCTCAGACTTTCAGTACAACTCTGAGTCGGCCCACTTGCAGAAGTTCTCTGATGACTCTGCAGTGGTCGGGTGTATCAGTGGTGGAAGGGAGGAGGAGTACAGAACACTGGTGAGTGACTTTGTGGAGTGGTCTGGGAGGAACCACCTGCTGCTGAATGTGGCCAAGACCAGGGAGATGGTGATCGACTTCAGGAAGAAGAAGACGGCCACACAGCCCCTGAGCATCCTGGGAGAGTTCATCGAGGTGGTGGAGGACTACAAATACCTGGGCGTGCACCTAGACAGCAAACTGAACTGGAAGACCAACACCGAGGCTGTGTACAAGAAGGGGATGAGCAGACTCTACTTCCTGAGGAAGCTGAGATCTTTCGGCATGTGCAGTAAGATGTTGGACATCTTCTACCAGTCTGTTGTCACCAGTGCACTGCTCTATGCTGTGGTCTGCTGGGGAGGCAGCATCGGAGCCAGCAACACCAACAGACTGAACAAGCTGATCAGAAAGGCTGGCTCCGTGATTGGCTGCAAACCGGACACCCTGGAAGCTGTGGTGGAGAGGAGGATGCTGAACAAACTGTTAGCTATCCTGGATAACCCGGACCACCCTCTCCACCCACTCCTGGACAGGCAGCGGAGCTCCTTCTCAAACAGACTGATTCAGCTCCGCTGCCACAAAGACAGATACAGGAAATCCTTCCTGCCCAGTGCAATAACCCTGTTCAATAAGTCCGTCTGACTGAGACTCACAGCCCTTGTGCTGTGATGTGCTCCAGTAGTACTTTCATGTGGCACATTGTCATAATTATTTATTGCATTGTATATGTTGTAAATATCTTAATACTAGTGAGGCTGCTGGGACAAGTCAATTTCCCATGTCTGGGATTAATAAAGTATTTCTATTCTATTCTTTAGGCAAGCAGAGAAGGCATTGCAGGCCCTGACGGCCCACTACTGGTATATATACAAAATAAAATGACAAAATACATATATGTATTTTCGATGATTGGACCTTTCATGAAAAGCTGGATCTTGTGAGAAGCAATCGGCCAGCCTCTACACTAACTAGCTAGCTTTGTTTTCAAATAAGCAGGCGCTGTGGAGGAGATCCGTGTTTTCAATACATATTTTGTCATTTTATTTCGTTAGTATTAAATCAGTGGTAACGAAATAAGTGGACAAAATACTAAAAAACCTAAACTTCTGATCATGTATAATGTAAATAACGTTACGTGGCGCATTGGCGATATGTAATATATATTATATATTTATATATAAGTATATAAGTTATATATTATAATAAAATAATCTTTTATTTTTATTTTACTACTAGAATAAAATCCTACTTAAATTTTCTCCAAACCTGATTACTGTCCCAGCAGGATAAACTTTAGTTTTTTAACTGTCACTATAAAAAGAAAATGCATTAATTTTAAAGTAGCATACTTCTTAAATCCTCTAGTTTGTATTTACAACTGCCTGCTGATTGGATCAAACATTTCAGTCAACATTTCTTTAATGAACTCCCCTTTGATTAAACCCCGTTTAAGCCTTGTTACACCCTGCAGGAACTGCAGCGGATTTTTAGAAATTCCACACCTCTCAGTCACAGCAGAATTGAAAGGAATCAAAGTGTAAATGTTCTATTGGATGTGACAAATGGACTAGGCCATTTCTGTTGTTTTTGTGTCTGCAGCTCAGAGGTTACCGATGCTGAAGCATGTCCCTCTAATCTGTTTACCAGATTAGAGGGACTGTTTTTTTCCGCTGCCTGCAGAGATATCATTTCAGAGTAAATGTGTCTGCCATACATGCACGTTTACAAGTCTCGGAGCAAAATGTGTTTTTACGACTAGTTCCGTCAATGCTGTTTTTCCACATTCTATGAATCACTCTGGCACACAGATCCAGGTAGTCCAAATGTGGACCTTCTTTCTGAACTTCTCAAAATTGGTCTGAGAAAAAGAAACACAATCACAAGGACTTGCAATATCAAAAGGAAGAATCCAGAAAGTTCATAGTGGATTCAGAATAAGATCCAATTCAGTAATGTAGCTGACAGTCAGAAAACAATAAGGAGACATAAGAGAAAGCTTAAATTATACAACTGCCATTTTTATCTTATTAGATTAACTGATAAACACATAAAAACAAAAAATAACTACAGATCCTATCACTGAGGTGTGAATAAAATCAACTTTAGCCATGAAAAACTTTTTTAATATGGTTGATTCCAGAATATTTTTAGTGCTTTTAAAAATGTAATTAATAATTCAATTAAATGAGGGCATTTATCAGAAAGAGAACAATCCAAAACCAGAAGTTTTAAAAGTTCTATAATTGAAATATTGATATATTGAAAAAGAAAAAAAAAGAGGCATATTTGTGTGATTTTTAAGTGTAAAATGTTGGCCCTAATTAGTAAAATGGAAAGTACTTAAAGGTCCCTCAATAACCAGGATGAGAAAACATGAGGGGAACACCTTAGATTAGGGAACACAAATTCACCATTAACTATCTGCTAACTAGCAAGTGTATTAGCAGCAAATTGATGCATTATTCAATGCAAGGCCATTATAAGCTTCTTCGTTAACAGTTTAGATTAGGGAACACAAATTATCCATTAACTACCTGCTAACTAGCAGAAGTATTAGCAGCAAATTGATGCATTATTATTCATAGCAAAGGTTAATGGTTAATATTTGTTCCCCAAACAAAAGTGTTACCAACATGAGATTAATTAATTGATTTATTGTTATTAATTTCTTATTCACTTTCCTCAGGTCTGTTCCTCCTTCAAGCTCAGGTCCTACACAGTATCTTCTCACCTAGCTTGAGGGGTCATAGTCCCGAGCATGCTGATGTTCTCTCCACGCCCTGGATTTATTATTTTTTTAAATTTTCTCATATTCCTTTTTTCAAGATGTTGCTATACTCCGGATGGCCACATCGACCACACCAGTCCTCCTCCTCCACCCTTGGTCCACTACCACACTGTTTGGCTTGCGCCATGGATCTTGCCTGGTGTGGTAGATCTTGATTCTGCCATGTTCATTGCCTACTGTGCCATCATACAATCCGTTATTTTTCCAGCCACTGGTAGAATTTCCTGATATCAACCACCAGGGGCGCTGCCAGGGATTTTGGGCCCCATGAAAAAATTTGACATTGGGCCCCATCTCCAAAGACCATAAGAACCCTGTGCAACTACTGTGACCACATGTCGAGGATCCAATCCACCCAGTCAAAACTTAACTAACTTTTAAGCCGTCTTGCCTCTTGTTAGATATAAACTGCAGGATTCACTGCACACAAGGTGACTGATTTGCCTCTTATAAATTAAAACCAAAGTCAGTTAAAATTGAAAGGTAGGGCAACTTAGCATGAATAGGAACACAAGACTGCACACTAATATAATCTAACCATTCCTGTTTGGCAATTACCATCTGGAAGTGCAATACTGTTAATACTTTAGAGCTTTATTACACTAGATATAACCTAGTGTGAGGTATGTGAGGCAGAATCTGCTTCTGATAAGGTCAGCGCTGACAGAAAAGGCTAGCTGAAGCACAGATGAATTATTCACTTTAAGAAATAAATGAGCAAACTGAAGTCACCATGTCTGTTTGTCGGTTTGTGTGTTGAGGACCCAAACATGAACAGGCGCTTCAAGAACAAAAAACCCTTTATTGGGTGTACACGGGAAACAAAAGACACTCCTACAGGACGAAAAAAATAATGTTCATACCAACTCAAGTCCAACCACTTCACGGGGGGGCTCCACTGCAGGGTATCCAGAGACCCGAACTCAGACTCAGGAGCGTGGCAACCTGGGAACCGGGGCAAAAACTCTCATGAGTCGAAAATCCAAGAGCCACGAGAAAGGTTTAGTCTGAGTGTCTTCTGTGGCACTCTGCAGGCAATGGGAGGATGAACAAGCAACGCAGTGACAGTGTCTTGTCAGTCAGTCAGTCACAATGACAATGATCCAGCAACAGGGACCAGCTGGCAACCTCCCTACATCAGTCACTGATGAGGTGATCAGCGACAGATGTGCGGTCCCTGCTGGATCCTGGGAACCCGCGCCCTCTGCAGGGGAAAAGCAGGGCAACCCACACATATCTTAAAGGGCCGGCAAGCCGGACCCTAACAATGTCTTTGCAAACAGACCCCCCTCTTTATTTTTTAAGGAGGCTAATGGTACCCACAAAACGCATTTTACCCATGTGCTTGAGTGGTTCCGTGCATCCTACTTAGTTTAGTTTTTAGAATTTCCGCAGAATCATACTGTAGCTCGTTCATACTCCCCAACTGTTGGTGTATTTTGTGTTTTACCTACATGTACATGTCATGTAGTACTTGCTTGCATCTTTTATTAGGAGGTTTTTTTTAAAGCAAGACTTTGTATTTTTTGATATGTTTATTTAGTCTGATACTAGAATAGATCCATCCATCCATCCATCTCCTTCCGCTTATTTGGGGTCGGGTCGCGGGGGCAGCAGCCTAAGCAGGGAAGCCCAGACTTCCCTCTCCCCAGCTACTTCGTCCAGCTCTTCCGGGGGGATCCCGAGGCGTTCCCAGGCCAGCCGAGAGACATAGTCCTGGGTCTTCCCGGGGGCCTCCTACCGGAGAGACGTGCCCTGAATGCCTCACCAGGGAGGCGTCCAGGAGGCATCCTTACTAGGTGCCCGAGGCACCTCATCTGACTCCTCTCAATGCAGAGGAGCAGCGGCTCTACTCCGAGCTCCTCCCGGATGGCAGAGCTTCTCACCCTATCTCTAAGGGAGAGACCAGCCACCCTGCGAAGAAAACTCATTTCGGCCGCTTGTACCTGCGATCTCGTTCTTTCGGTCACTACCCAAAGCTCATGACCATAGGTGAGGGTAGAAACGAAGATCGACCGCTAAATCGAGAGCTTCGCCTTTCGGCTCAGCTCTCTCTTCACCACAACGGAACGGTGCAGAGTCTGCATTACTGCAGACGCCACACCGATCCGCCTGTCGATCTCCCGCTCCATTCTTCCCTCACTCGTGAACAAGACCCCGAGGTACTTGAACTCCTCCACTTGGGGGAGGATCTCCTCCCTGACCCGGAGGAGGCACTCCACCTTTTTCCGGCTGAGGACCATGGCCTCAGATTTGGAGGAGCTGATTCTCATCCCGGCCGCTTCACACTCGGTTGCGAACCAGTCCAGTGAGAGCTGGAGGTCACGGACTGATGAAGCCATAAAAGTTATGAACAGAATCGGTGACAAAGGGCAGCCCTGGCAGAGTCCAACCCCCACCGGAAACGAGTTCGACTTACTACCAGCGATGCGGACCAAGCTCTGACACCGGTCATACAGGGAGCGAGCCTGTATCAGGGGGCCCGACACCCCATACTCCCCGAGGCACGCGGTCGAATGCCTTCTCCAGATCCACAAAACACATGTAGACTGGTTGGGCAAACTCCCACGCACCCTCAAGGACCCTGCTGAGGGTATAGAGCTGGTCCACAGTTCCACGTCCAGGACGAAAACCACACTGCTCCTCCTGAATCCGAGGTTCGACTATCCTACGGACCCTCCTCTCCAGTACCCCTGAATAGACCTTGCCAGGGAGGCTGAGGAGTGTGATCCCCCTATAGTTGGAACACACCCTCCGGTCCCCCTTCTTAAAAAGAGGGAACACCACCCCGGTCTGCCAATCCAGTGGTACCTCCCCCGATGTCCACGCGACGTTGCAGAGTCGTGTCAACCACGACAGCCCTACAACGTCCAGAGCCCTAAGGAACTCCGGACGGATCTTGTCCACCCCCGGGGCCCTGCCACCGAGGAGTTTCTCAACAACCTCGGCTACCTTGACTCCGGAGATAAGAGAACCCGCCTCCGACTCCCCAGGCCCTGCTTCCTCACTGGAAAGTGTATCGGTGGGATTGAGAAGGTCTTCGAAGTATTCCTTCCACCGATCCACAACGTCCCGAGTCGAGGTCAGCAGCACACCATCCCCACCATACACAGTGTTGACAATGCACTGCTTCCCCCTCCTGGTGGTCCAGAACCTTTTCGAAGCCGTCCGGAAGTCGTTCTCCATGGCCTCCCCGAACTCTTCCCACACCCGGATCTTTGCCTCGGCGACCGCCGCAGCCGCAACCCGCTTGGCTCGCCGGTACCCGTCTGCTGCCTCGGGAGTCCCACAGGCCAAAAAGGCCCGGTACGACTCCTTCTTCAGCTTGACGGCATCCCTCACCACTGGTGTCCACCAGCGGGTTCGGGTGTTGCCGCCACGATAGGCACCGACCACCTTGTGGCCACAGCACCGATCAGACGCCTCAACAATGGAGGCACGGAACATGGTCCACTCAGACTCAATGTCCCCCACCTCCTCCGGGACATGGGAGAAGCTCTCCCGGAGGTGGGAGTTGAAGCTCCGTCTGATAGGAGACTCTGCCAGGCGTCCCCAGCAGACCCTCACAATACGTTTGGGCCTGCCGGGTCTTTCCGGCATCCTCCCCCACCAACGGAGCCAGCTCACCACCAGGTGGTGATCAGTTGACAGCTCCGCCCCTCTCTTCACCCGAGTGTCCAGAACATGCGGCCGCAAATCCGAGGACACGACTACAAAGTCGATCATCGAACTGCGGCCCAGGGTATCCTGGTGCCAAGTGCACATATGGACACCCTTATGTCTGAACATGGTGTTCGTTATGGACAATCTGTGACGAGCACAGAAGTCCAACAACAGAACACCACTCGGGTTCAGATCAGGTGGGCCATTCCTCCCAATCACGCCCCTCCAGGTCTCACTGTCACTGCCGACGTGAGCATTGAAGTCACCCAGGAGGACGAGGGAACCCCCAGAAGGAGCACTCTCTAGTACTCCCTCTAGGGACTCCAAAAAGGGTGGATAAACTGTTGTTGGGGCCATAGGCACAAACAACAGTCAGGATCCGTCCCCCCACCCGAAGGCAGAGGGAGGCTACCCTCTCGTTCAATGGGGTAAACCCCAACGTACAGGCACCAAGCCGGGGGGCAACAAGAATCGCCACCCCTGCCCGCCGCCTCTCCCCGTCGGCAACTCCAGAGTGGAAGAGTGTCCAACCCCTCTCGAGAAGGCTGGTTCCAGAGCCCTTGCTATGCGTCAAGGTGAGGCCGACTATATCTAATCGGAACTTCTCAACCTCGCGCACCAGCTCAGGCTCCTTCCCCATCAGAGAGGTGACGTTCCACGTCCCTAGAGCTAGCTTCTGCAGCCGGGGATCGGACCGCCAAGGTCCCCGCCTTCGGCTGCCACCCAACTCACACAGCACCCGACCCCTTTGGCCCCTCCTGCAGGTGGTGAGCCCACTGGAAGGGGGTCCCACGTCATTCCTTCGGGCTATGCCCGGCCACCAGGCGCTTGCCAGCATGCCCCACCCCCAGGCCTGGCTCCAGGGGGGGGCCCCAGTGACCCGCGTCCAGGCAAGGGAGACCCAGCACCAAATTTTTTATTCATCATAAGGGGTCGTTTTGGGCTGCGCTTTGTCTGGTCCCTCACCTAGGACCTGTTTGCCATGGGAGGCCCTACCAGGGGCATAAAGCCCCAGACAACAGAGCTCCCAGGATCATAGGCAATGTTCCCCCTAATTTTTCATATGTCTGAGCATACACACAAACTTTCTGGGAATTCCTTGGACCACTCTGAGCAAAATCAGATGTGCACACTGTCGTGCCACACCAGTATCACACCTGTCCAAAATCTGAGATCATAACAAATTACATGGCTTGTTAAAAGAATCAAATTACAACAGCTATTTCCGTTAGATTACTTTTAATATAAACGATTTAACCCACTAAAAAGAAAAAGACAAAAATCTTGTTTTTCATGAGCTGTGTACTGTAGTATGCATGTTGTATGTCAGGGTCCTGCTCTGGTCTGGGTGGAGGTCCTGCTCTGGAAAAATTAAGACATTTACACCTTTCAGAGATCAAATTTTGTTCACATTAAAAAATCCACATTTTGCACAATGAGATGTGTGCTGTAGCATAAGCATGTGATACAGTGTAAATTCCTGTAACTCTGTCTGTAAAATATTACACAGTTTTTCATTTGAATTTCTACTACTCATCATAATCTAGTAACAGCATTTAATGATTAATATCCATAAATGAAAATTCTGAATAAATGACACTAGACTAAACACAAATCTGATCAGGTACTTAAATTTCACGTTATTTCTGCTCAATCTCATTGATTGAGTTCACAAATTCAAAGGCATAGTTTTTACTTCGCCAGCTTTCAGGTATACTCACATACTTCGCCATGTGATCGTGGATTTGCTGAACCGACAGCATTGATGCATTCATTTTGAGGGTGAGTAGTATATTGTCGATAAGAACTTTGACTTGCCCAGGGTCGGATTTCTTTTTGTGTGACAGCTCGTTCCTCTTCTCTCGATCTTTTGCGCTCTCCTGCAATAATGTACTGATCCCCATTCCCATCTTGCGTCTTCATACAATTCCAACAGCATTCAAATGACTTTTCTGCTGAGTGTGACGCTTGAGATAGTCCAACTTCCAGTCAGTCCACACTTTTCCCTCCGAAAACTCGCTTGCTACTTTGGCTTCGCAACATGTTTTGCAGAGCAGCCCTTTCTCACTCGAAAAAGAAAAAATCTCACCGAGTTTTACTTCTTTTTCTTCTATTCGCACATACTCCGACAGCCATTCCATCTTAAAAGAACCGCATTTATTTTTTACTTTGGCTTGTTGAGTGGCTGTGCCACAGCCCGGTCGTTTCGCCATGATAAAGGGTTGGCAGCATTTACCTCTCTTAGCTCCATTGAACCGTTAGCTACATGCTAACCTGCAAAACACAGGCACATACACATAAAGCGCTGTTAATGACATTGATTGGCTGCGTAACTAATGCACTACGTGAACCGCATCATATCATTGGCTGGACACTGTGTTAGTCATAGTTTTATCTGTAGTTACCGTTTGTTGTCGCTTGTCAGTGACAGGCTGCCACTCTCTGAGTTGCATTGCAAAATGGCACAGAATAAATTGTAATGTGTTTATTTTATTTACAATTCAGGTTAGATTTTATTTTGTGCGCAGCATATGTTTGCTGTGCGCGGAGAACACGAGAGTAGTGCGCAATTGCGCAAGCGCGCAGCTTAGAGGGAACATTGATCATAGGGACACGCAAACCCCTCCACCACGATAAGGTGGCAGCCCAGGAGGGGGTAGAATAGAATAGAATAGAATAGAATAGAAGTACTTTATTGATCCCAGACATTGGAAATTGACTTGTCCCAGCAGCATCGTCAGTATTACCATATTTACAATATATTTACAGTATAATAGTGTGCAATGAGGATATGACTGTGCAATATTCAATAAATAATTATGACAATGTGCCACAAGAAAGTACTGATGGAGCCCATCACAGCACAAGGGCTGTGAGTCTCAGTCAGACGGACTTATTGAACAGGGTTATTGCACTGGGCAGGAAAGATTTCCTGTATCTGTCTTTGTGGTAGCGGAGCTGAATCAGTCTGTTTGAGAAGGAGCTCCGCTGCCTGTCCAGGAGTGGGTGGAGAGGGTGGTCCGGGTTATCCCGAATAGCTAACGGTTTGTTCAGCATCCTCCTCTCCACCACAGCTTCCATGGTGTCCAGTTTGCAACCAATCACGGAGCCAGCCTTTCTGATCAGTTTGTTCAGTCTGTTGGTGTTGCTGGCTCCGATGCTGCCTCCCCAGCAGACCACAGCGTAGAACAGTGCACTGGCAACAACAGACTGGTAAAAGATGTCCAACATCTTGCTGCACACGCCGAAGGATCTCAGCTTCCTCAGGAAGTAGAGTCTGCTCATCCCCTTCTTGTACACAGCCTCGGTCTCGGACTAATGAACAGTACAGAACATTTAGAGTTGTAGTATAGTACATATCGCTAGTGGGTGTTGTAAATGAGCAAGCAAAGAGTATATCAAAATGAACATACCTATCTGGTAGTGACCAAAGAAAGATGAAAAACAGGAATACCAAAAAAAGACAACAGTGGCAAGTAGTGCAATTAATACAGAAGAAGAAGAAATCAGCTCAGAGCAGCTTAGTCTGAGTACCTGGGTGTCATGGTAATGACATCAGTTTATTCAACTGGCAGGCTAGAAATAAAAACTGCTACCTTAGACAATCCTCTTTCTTTAGCTATCAAGTTAAAGCAGTGCTTAGTCAAGCCAAGCTTAATTGTCAAGTCATGGCACACAGGTCATTTAGCAACAAGGGTGCTTCAAATCTACCACCAAGGTAATTGATGATTGATCGTCACACATTTTCCATCAGCCTGGTCTGGTTTACCTTTCATTTAACAGAATTTATGCATTCAACAAAAATAATATTATTTAATCTAACTGGGGTCTCTTTGTCAAAATGTCATTTTGTTTCGCAAAAAAAAAAAAAAAAAATCATAACATTTAAGGCTGGACAGTAAAGTCCAACAGTGGACTTACAACAAATGCAATGCAAACTCTCACTCTGAACATGTGCAGGGATAGAGGGGGTGGGAAGGAGGACAGTGACATTTATGAAGCTTCTCTGCACTCCTCTTTATTCTGTCTCCCAGGAGGCTAACAGAGATAACAGGTTAATGGCTAACACTCAGGAGATGTGTGATAGACTCATTTAACAAGAAAGCTGCATAATAGCATGTGTATTTACACCTACCGTTGGATGATTCACTGCAAATGCCATTCATAGAATATAAAAGCAAATGAAATAAGTCTGTTTCCCCCATGAGTAACTCCATGAGCTAACTGGGGGGTGTTTTCACTTTCTGCACAGGCAATAAGAATTTCCCATGACCTCTTTAAACCGCCATATTGTTGCTGTCAAACTGAGTCGCTTCCTCTGCTGCTGCTGTCAGCTTTCATTTTAGTGGCAGATTGATGGTACCCTCTTCCACCCGGTTCACCTCCAGTTTTCATCACAATGAGTGCACATGGGTCGCTCCACTGAGTTCATCATGAGTTTCCTCCGTATCCCATTCACCCATGCCCTCAGCACCTGATCTCCTGATAATTTTTCTATGCCCGTAATACTCTTGTGACCCTATATATGGTGATATTTTTCAAGCTGGCACAATCTTGAAAGATATAAGTATTTTCCAAGTGACCGCGGTGACCTGCCATGTGTATACTGTGGTATGAAACTCTTCAGTCAAGTGCTTGATGTTTTGATCTGGAGTTGGTACAAGACGGAGCGGTTTAATGAAGACTTTTGATGATGAAAAAGCAATTCTAGATGATGATGACAAAATATTTTGATTACGGCACAACATAATGGAAATATTTTTCGCTCCAAGTGTAATTTGTATGGTGTGAATTGTGAGCAAATGGAAAGGTACAATTAATCTTAGTCGTACTATTTAATTAATTACTTACAATGACTCTTGATGATGGCTTGTGTTTTTGCAGCAAGCATTGGAGATGGTTTGGGTGCGCATGTTGTGCTGGGAAAGTGGTGCACGGCTTCATGTGACAGTTTGCCACCTACACAGTCTTGATTTTCACACCCATCACCCACATTATCAAAGTACTGGTGCCCATCTGTGGTTTCAATGGCCTGATGGTCATTTGTCAGATGAACCACTCCACAGTACACCTCTGTGTTTAAGATCATTAATACATTTCATAAGGAAGTAGGTAAGACCCAAACTCTTCCATGGCATGCATTTTTATTTTCTCTTTGATCCATCCATCCATCTGTTTTCTATATTGGAGCCTATCCCAGCTGCCAAGGGGCGAGAGGCGGGGTACACCCTGGATAGGTCACCAGCCTATCACAGGGCTAACACAAAGACAGACAACCATTCACACTCAAACCTATGGTCAATTTAGACTGATCAATTCACCTAACAAGCATGTTTTTGGACTGTGGGAGGAAACCGATGAGTGTAAAAACAAAGAATTTTGTTGTTGTTTTGTTGTTTTTATCATTTTGCCATTCGGTGATTGTGGTTGGCTATGATGTCCACATTTGAGGCCATTCATTTTTAATTTTGGTACAGTAACACTAATGTCACTGTCCTCGCAAGTGGACAACAGGCCCTTGTTGACCAAGATTTTGTATTTAAAAAATCTCTAATATGGATACTTTTCTTTCCAGTGTGCACACAGCTGACTTGTGGACTATGATGGTTCAGCTCATTATAACTCACAGGGACAGGCAGTCTCCTTCTAGTTAGTGTGCAGACATTTGCTAGTCTGATATGGAAACAGAAGACATGGCGGTAACGTGGCCCCATGTGGGTATCATCCTGTCTCACCTGAAGATTCCTGCTGTGAGTATAGTATATCAAAATGGGATGATGTGGCTTTTAATGCTTTCCTAGCACTTGACAACATCTTCCAAGAAGGGAGGACATACTGATTATACTTTTGTGTTACACTTTTGCACCTCTATGCCATGACTCAACACATACTGTACCTTCCCAGAAAGGCTTGGCATCGTCATGTACTTCTCCATGAACAGTTTCACTTCATTTTTCTGCGACTCTGTACAAAAGTGATATATTGAAGCTGACCAATATTGATTCTTGTTGAAATAGATTGTTCTAGTTCTAAGGCTAAGTTGTGGAAAACTCTAGTGATTGATGTAGCTGTGCCGATGACAGCGGAGTCCATGGTCAGTGATTATGTGGCTTGGTGTTTCATGTGTGAAAGAAATAATAAATGTTGGGTCTGACTTCTGTGTGGTAAAGGATTAAGACAATATGCATAAAGATATCCACAACTATTGTTTTTGTAGTTAAAAAAAATCAGTAATCCTGCACTCTAACTGTAACTCTACCTCAGCTCACAGAGGTAATATGAATAATTTTCAATGACACTTTTTTTTTTTTGTTTTTTTTTTTTTTTAACCAGAGGTATTCTCGTTTGTTAAATTTCACACCATACCTGAATATGTCACCTTCTGGTAGAATGTTTTGTCTGTGCCCAAGCTTTGTTTCGGCTCGGGTAGCACAATATTTTTTTATGGAAGGCATTACTGCTTGTGATTACAGCTCCTCATTGTTGACGGTGAGTCAAAAATGGACATAAAAAGACAGACAAACAGACAGGTCTGAGTAGTGTATTGGAGCCTGGCTAATAAAACTGAACATAAGATATTTTTTTCAGGTTTCTATTTATAAGTCAAACTACTGTACACATTTTTGTCAGCATAAAACCACCAAAGAAATGATAGAGTTAATGTCAAATTGTCACAGCTGCTGCTCTACTCTGCTCCAGCTCTCACCCTCCCCTCTCTGTCACACTTGTCCTGCACTCCGGTTCAGTCACACCTGAACCGTGTTTCTGACAAGCAGCACCGGCTGCTCGTCAGCAATCAGTGCAGCTTTATAAACAGCTGACTCTGAAAGACCAGTTCATTGGATCGTTGGTTCATTTCCTTGTGTGTTCTCAGTACAGAGAGTTCTGAGTTTATTCGTCTGATTGCCGGAGTTCGACTGTATCGGAATTGATTCTGTGTGGTCTTCTGGTAGACCTGTTTGTTTTCTGTTAGAGGTTACTTGATCCTATGTCTGGTGCTTGGAATAAACCTCATTTTCATTCAACGCTCTTGGGTCCTACCCGTAAAACCCGTGACAGAACGATCTGACCATGATGGACCCAGCACACAAGTTTCCACCCTCGGATTGGCTGGACCGGCTCGGGACGAAGCTTCAGCAGTAGGAAGCCCAGATAGAAACCGCGATCAGGCGGTTTGAGCAAGCTGTGCTTGCCTTTAAGCAGGAGTTGCAGGTGCAGTCCTGCGGGTCTGGCGTGCAGTCGGCTCTGCCATCCCGGACAGAGAGCAGCTGGTGCCGTGCGCCGCCGCTATTGCTGCTACCGCCACGGCTACCAACGTTTAAACTGGCACCTGCGTTTGTCCCTACACCAGCAGTGGAGGTATTCAGAGCTCAGCCTTCTAAAGAGAATGGAGAATGGGATTGTGACATCTCTCTGGAGAGAAACAGTGCTTCTGCAGACAGATGTTTTGCCTGTCAGACACCAAGTTCGATAGCTAAGAGCCTAGTTGGCAATGCTCCTTTGACCTCCAAGAATTTGTCTAATCAGACAGCTGGAACTGGATTTTTTTAAAGCCAGTTCAGTGCCTGCCCCTGTGCTAGCACTGTTAGCCCCTGCTCTTGCCCTAGCCAAGCTAGCTCCCATGTCCACACCGGCCAAGTCAACCCCCGGTCCTGTGCCAGCCAAGTTCACCCCCGCTCCAGCAAAGAGTCCTCCTGCTGCAGCCAAACCTGCCGCTGCATCGGCAAGGATCACATTAGCCCCGAGGCCCCGTGGGAGGGGTTTCCCTGTACCTCCAGAGAGAGAGGGTCCATTGTCGAAGTGCCCCGAGGAGCCAGAAAGTGTAGAGGCTCCTCCCTCGGCATCTTGCAGATTCCGGCACAGAGAGGCTCTGCGTTGGCCGCAGTCGGGCATCAAGGCTCAGACGACCCACGGTTAGTGGCCTCAGGTCCGCAGTCTCTTGCTCCGCCACCTCCTGGTTTCACCTTCCTCCCAAGTCGACTGAAAGGCCTGCCTCCTCGTAATTCATTGCGGACCTCATCTGTCCCGGTGGAGTTCCCCAGAGAAGGTGAGGTTCCTCCAGACCCAGAAACACACACAGCTCCAACCCCAGCGCCGGCTACGAGGCCGGTTCCGACCCCAGCGCCGGCGACCCCGCCGGCTCCGACTTCAGCGCCGGCGACCCCGCTGGCCTTGACCCCAGCGCCAATGTCCAAGGCGGTTCAGAGGACAAAGCCTGTGCCGGCTCCTGCACGCCAGTTTCGAGGGCTGCGCCGCCACCGCCAGTTCCGAGGGCGGCGCCACCACCGCCACAAGTTTCAAGAGCAGCTCCGGCTCTGACGCTGGCTCCAGCCCCGGCTCCGACCCCGGCTCTGACGCCGACAATAGCACAGAGGACCACGCTCATGCCAACCCCAAAGATGGTGTCGATGCCTGCATCTTGGGTTGCGTTTCCCGCGGCAAGTGCTGTAACCCCCGAGAAGAAGGCAGTATCTCCTGCAGCGAAGCTCTGGACATCTGCAGCCAGACCTTCAACCCGTGCAGCCCAGCCTCCGAAGCCTGCGGCCCAGCCTCTGATCCCTGCAGCTAACCCCCTGATCCCGACAGCAAGGCCTCTGACCCCCACAGCAAGGGCTGCTGTCTTTGAAGCTAAAGTGGCTCCCGAGAAGGCAGAGGCTTCCCCCGAGGTCAGCGTCAAAATGATCCCAGACCCCCAGGGGGAAGCCGTTCCGGATGAAGCAGAGGCGGCCTCTGAGCCTGTGGCAGAGACCGTCGTGGTAGAGACTGAGGCCTGCTCTGAGTTCCTGGCTGAAGACGTCCCAGAAGAGGCAGAAGCTGCCTCTGAGCCCGTGGCTGAGACAGCCACCGTAGAAGCTACAATTGCCCCTGTTGAAGCGGAGGCTGCTCCTGGGTCCTTGGCTGGGGCTGCCCGGGCTGGAGCTGCTTCCGGGCCCTCGTTGATGGCCGCCCCAGTGGAGGGGGGGGCTGATCCCAGAGAGGCTAGGGCCGCCTCTGTGGAAGCTAGGCCAAAGGTGGTCCCTCTGTCCGACACCCCTCCTCCTGCCCTGGAAGTTGTGTCCGGCTCGGGGAGACGTGGATGCCCCAGGCCATCAGGAGAAGGGGCCCCAGCATCTGACAGCCCGGCAGATCCATCCTACTGTCTGGAGATCCAGGGTGGACCCGGTTCGGCGCCGGGGGCAGGGGGACTGCCCGGGAGACCAGATAGATGGAGAGTGAGAAGGGGGTGGAGCCTGAGCCAGGAGGGATGGGGCCCTCCGGTCACCAAATTTGGTTCTCTGCTCTGCCTTTTGGGATGTCAGGAGCCGTCCCTCGAGGGGGGGTTCTGTCACAGCTGCTGCTCTGCTCTGCTCCAGCTCTCACCCTCTCCTCTCTGTTACACTTGTCCTGCACTCCGGTTCAGTCACACCTGAACTGTGTTTCTGACGAGCAGCACCCGTAAAACCCGTGACACAAATACTGACTAAAAGGAGAGGAGAGGTCTATTAAACAAACTGAAAATAAAACTGTCCAGTGGATCACGTCTGCTACACTGCTGCTGCTGCTTGAGTGCACGCTGAGATGGCTGCCAAAAGACTCTTTTTTTTAATTAAAAAAGGATAGATTAAAAAAGATCATAATATTGTATCTGTTTCATGTTAATTATAATAGAAGTAGAATGTTCTAGGCCCTGTCATTTTATCATTTTCAGTGGCAGTTCTCTGAAATATTAGCAACTATTTCATATAGTGTGAAATAATTCATCAACCCCCCGTAATTCACGTGAAAGGATTTAGTTTCATTTTTAAATTTATTATACTTATGTGTATGTGTAACTCAGCAAAAACTGACATCTTATTGTTAACATTAAAATTAGAGATAAGATGATAAAGTGGCATTTATACATGTCAGAATACATTTTACATTTATACAGCGGTGACAAAAAATAAACCGTTTCACATTACATTAAGTACATCACTTTAAAAATACTAGAATATAAGCATAAAAAAAAAAAAGTTCTGCATAAAAAATGTTGTAGCTTTAAAAGTTTATTATGACTTATCATTGATAATTCTGCCTAATATTAAAAAAGATATTTTATTTTATTAGTTATTTGGCAACAATAAAAGTGGCTGCATTTTACAGAAACTGAGCTCATCTGGAAGATTAGAGATTAGAAATGGAAAAATAATAAAGAGAAAACATAGCACACATTTAAAATACCAGACCAGACTTAAAATAAAACAGCTCTTTTAACTTAAATGAAGTTGTGACAGTAGTACTGTAGCTCAACTTAAGTGCTATCTATTTATTAGAAAATTAAGCATATAGGGAAACTTTTCATCTGCATGTCACATGTGTCAGTAATACTAATTAGTTTGGAAATACAGACATATTGCCATAAAAACTTTTCTATAAATTGTTGCCAACCTGCTGGTTAAAGAAGCTCTTGCAGTGACAAAATAAACCTGTGTGGATGCATTTGCATGCATGTTATGAATGTGGTGACATTATGAAATGATTTTCTCTCGGCCAACTCATCTGATTTCTCTAAACTCCTTAACTGTCTCCAAGTCTTCTATCATCTTTACTTATTTTTTTTTTACTGGGATATCAAGTATGTGTGATAAACCAAACAAAATTCTACATTTCTGACATTAAAAGTGAAGGAATGAATGAATGAATGAATACTCTCCATTTGGATAAAGCCACAGGCAGTTCTTCCAACAATCTGCAAATTTCTTTGAATTCATACTTATCTCTTCTTTACTCGAGGGTTATGAGTCATGCTTGGAATCCAGATTAAAATTAATACATTTCCAAGCTTCTCCATCATTTATTGTGCCTTTTCGATTGCATATTTATTTTTGCTGATTGATGTTTCTCTGGACCTGGGTATCTCACAACTTATATTCATTCTAATGAGATTCTGAATATGTTTTCCTCTACTTGTTAGTTTGCCATCATAAATTAAATCTCAGAAATGGACTCCTGACAGCTGTGATCCATTATGAATGTCCCTCCAGCCATGTGCGCCATCTCCTTTTATGCCCATTGGTTAAACCCACTAAATATTAGCAGCTTCTTACCATTAACTGACCTACTGTCTCATTTACATTGGGTGCCATAGATGAGTGCTTTAAATATGCGCACGCCACCGTCCAGGAAGAATACCCACCCCAGTATTTTTTCTTTTCTAGCGGGACTACTTTGATATGTATTAACAATGGTTTGTGGGCTGCTAAGGTTCATTCAGGGTACTATGCCTACCTACAGCATAAAAATATAGCATATATTATGAACATAATAAAGTAATTATAGTCACATACACCATAATTACAAAGTGAACACCCTGGCTGTGGTGGCAGTTACTAACACAAATATGTTTTCCCAATTTCAACTAAAAACTAATAATAGATATTAAGTTGGTTTTAAAAGTGATCTTAGGGTATAGTTATATTAAGGTTCCTTTTAAAACTATTAGTAATCAGCCACTTTTTAATGCCAACCTGCGATCAGGCAGAGCTGGGTGAACTTTCAGTGGACCTTGAAGTTTAGTGAAAAAAAAAAAAACTCAAACTTGTTTTCAGTGAAGACTAATCAGTGAATCATGAAACAGAGCACAAAGATTGTGTGTAGAGAGAAGGAGTGTGCTACCATAATAGTGAAGGTGGGGAACGGTGGTTGGAAGATCACAAACATGCTATAAATTATTCTTTTTATGACAATCATTGTGTTTAAACTCTTGGAGCCAATTTCGCCTGCTGGCTTTATTTACTTCATTGGTGTTTCTCTGGCAAAGAGTAGAACATGGAGTAGAACAAGTATTGATCTTCTGATACTACATGTAACCCACTCCTACCCCCTCAATTAAGACTGGTAATCATAAACGGTGAGCATGTGTAAAGTGTCAGTCTCGGTGAATGAATAAAGGGTGGACTACATTCCTGTCGTGCTTCGAGGCATTATTGTTTTAACAGGCAGTAGAAACAGCAAGGCCCACCTTAACGTAATAAACAAAAAAGTCCTAGAAACATGATTACAGCAGATTACTACTGAAAATACTGAAATTATTATTATTATTATTATTATTATTATTATTATTATTACATATAACAAGAGAAACCCATTTGGAGAAACCATCATACAAAGAAAAGAATAAGTATTTGTTTTTGGATCTTGTCCTGTATTGTTGCAGCCTGTATAAAGATCTGCAAACACCCATCAGTCAGATGAAGGCTTGTCAGAAGCTGGAGTCACGAGAGGCAGCAAACCATAGGGCAAGCTCAAGGAAAAGTGACAGAGTGGAGGGGGAGAGTGCAGGGGTGAGTGGCACAACAGGTGAAAAATGGAATGGTAATAGAAAAGTAATTATGAAAGGGGACCAATAAGGCCATGACCGAGAAGCGAGGTACAAAGAGAGTGAATGCAGACCTGTGAAGTGCGGACAGTTTTGAAGAGGTGGGAACAAGATGCAGAGAAAAGAAAAAGGTTGTATTTGACTACTGAGACATTTCTGAAGCTATGCTGCATGAGTGGGAGTGCTGCTGCGGTGGGTATCACGTAATTCTGTTATAGGTCAAAGGTCACAGGCACAATGCAGCCACAGCTCTAAATGTATAAAAGTAATGTGAATTACAGTTGCTCCCTAGAGTGTTTACCGGACAGGATATGGTCTAAATCAACTTCTGCTGATGATTAGGAAAAAGGATGTGCATTTTGGACTGTATGTCATGAGTTTTCACCAGGCTACACCTGATCTAGCAAATGGTTAAAAGACCATCTCCTACTTCACAACTAATGCACAAGCCTGTGGTGCAGTTTCCATGGACAGCACATCTGTCCAGACTGAAATAGTATTTGTTATCATCTCTTTCATACAGTTTTGGCTTTATCTCCTTTTAAGGCCACTAAAACTGGCACCTCAGAAACTGCTGTTGAGCTCAGCTTGGTCTGTGTTCTTCTGCTTTTTGTCAGTCCTCTGGGCTTCTTTACATTGTTGCTGTCACTCTTTCTGACCCCAGCAGTTCTGCGAGTGGGCTTGGTTTGCTCAGTGACATTTGTAACAGAAGATCTAGCCATGGAAACAATCCCAGCAGACTCTCGTTCTCAACCTCCTCTCAATGTCTTCCTCCCCGCTCGGTGCTGGATTCTTCTTCGTAAAGAATAAAGATGGCTCACTTTGTCCGTGCATCGATTATCGGGGGTTAAATCGTATCACCGTGCGGAATAAATACCTAATCCCTCTCCTGAATTTGGCCTTCGAGCTCTTGCAGGGAGCTCAAGTGTTTATGGAACTCGACCTTTGCAGTGCTTACCATCTCATCCGGATTCGGGAGGGGGACGAATGGAAGACGGGGTTTAACACTCATCTAGGGCATTATGAATATTTAGTAATGCCGTTTGGGCTCACAAATGCCCCAGTCGTCTTCCAGGCCCTGATTAATTATGTCCTCAGGGATTTTCTGAACCGTTTTGTCTTTGTTTACCTGGATGACATTTTGATTTTTTTCCCCCACCTTGGAAGCTCATCGGGTCCACATTAAGGCAGTGCTACAGCGTCTCCTGGAAAACAAGTTATGTGTGAAGGCAGAAAAATGTCTGTTCCACGCAGATTCTGTAAGCTTCCTTGGTTTCCAGGTAGGTCCGGGGCAGATTAAAACTGACCCCAAGAAAGTCAGCGTGGTAAGGGACTGGCCACGCCCCACTTCCCGGCGACAACTTCAATAATTTCTTGGGTTTGCTAATTTTTATCATCGCTTTGTGTGAAATTACAGCCACATTGCTTCGACGCTCACCCAGCTTACCTCCACCGTTAAACCCTTTCAGTGGTGCCCTGAGGCAGAAACAGCCTTTTGCACCCTGAAAGAGCGTTTCTCCAATGCCCCAATCCTATTACAACCTGATCTGACTAAACAGTTTGTGGTTGAGGTAGATGCTTCAGACACAGGGTTGGGGGCAGTCCTGTCACAGCGTGCAGAAGATGGCAAGCTTCACCCATGTGCCTTTTTCTCCTGCCACCTTTCGCCAGCCGAGAGGAATTACGACGTGGGGAATCGAGAGCTTCTTGCCGTCAAACTCACCCTGGAGGGGTGGCGACACTGGTTGGAGGGGACGGAACACCCTTTTCTCATCTGGACTGACCACAAAAACTTAGCCTACATCCAGACAGACAAACGACTGAACTCCTGCCAGGCTCGAAGGGCAACTGTTTTTTACCCGGTTTAACTTTGTTTTAACCTACAGACCAGGATCCCGGAACTTGAAACCCGATGCTCTCTCCCGCCAGTACTCATCGGGTGATCCCCCGGCAGGTCCCGAGGAGATCATTCCGCCCCACACGGGTGGTGTCGGCCGTTACCTTGGAGATTAAAAAACGAATCCAGGATGCCCTTCAGGCTGAACCTGACCCAGGTAACGGCCCACCAAACCATATGTTTGTCCCAACCTCTGTTTGGCCCAAAGTCCTCCAGTGGGGTCATGCCTCCCGGTGGTCATGTCATCCAGGAGGGGCTCGGATGCTCTCCCTCCCCCGACGAAGCTTCTGGTGGCCCTCCGTGGGCCAGGACATTCGAGAGTTTGTGGCGGCTTGTCCTACCTAGGCCCGGGGCAAGTCTTCTCATCGCCCTCCAGCTGGCTTTTTTCGACCACTACCTGTTCCGTCTCGTCCCTGGTCCCACGTCACCCTGGACTTCATCACCAGCCTCCCGCCACTGGACGGTAACACTACTATTCTGACCATTGTAGATCACTTTTCCAAGGCTGTTCATTTTGTTCCCCTCACCAAGCTACCTTCAGCCACGGAGACGAGTTCCTTGTGCACCATGTCTTTCGCCTACATGGAATTCCCTGCTATTGTGGTGTCAGATCGGGGCCCCCAGTTCACCTCGGGGGTGTGGAAGGCCTTCTGCACTGGGGTGACGGTGAGTTTGTCCTCCGGCTACCATCCTCAAACCAACGGCCAAACTGAGCGGACCAATCAGCACCTAGTCTATGCTGAGGTGTGACGCTGCCACCAACCCCTTATCGTGGAGCAGCCGCCTTCCTTGGACCGAATATACCTACAATTCCCAAACCAGGCAACAGGCCTATCTCCCTTTGAGGTCTCTCTGGGCTACCAACCACCCCTATTTCCCTCCCTCCCTATGTCCCCTCCGTCCAGCATCACCTGCACAACTGCCGCCGGGTCTGGAACCTCACCCGGAGGGCACTGCTCCAGACCACCCAGCAGAACGAGTGGTTCACCAACACTCACCGGACTCCTGCCCCTGCCTACCAGGTGAAGCAATCTGTGTGGCTGTCGGCCAGGACAGTGCTCCTCCGGGTGGACTCCTGTAAGCTAGCCCCCCGTTTCATTGGTCCGTTCCCCATCCAGAAGATTATCAACTCGGTCACAGTTCGGTACAATTTTGATTGTAACAGACAATATATAAATAAAGCTAAATAGAAATGTGAAAATGCTTATTTCAAAAAAATGTAGTAGTTAAATACAAGACCTTTTCAACCTTTCTGCTCCTTTCTGATAATATTGCTATGCTAACCTGCTCAATTGCTTTTGTTACAGATCCTGAGATTTTAAAATGAATATTTATGTTGCAACAAAACAAAATGACAAAATGTTTAAGGGGGGTGGGGGGCTCTGAAAACTTTCTGACAGGAGCATGCAACACAAGTATTCCTTTTGCCACCAGTGTAACAGTCTAAATCATTTAAGAACATTTCACAGATTTTTTTTCCTCTTCCCTATCTTTCTCAATCATCTTCAAAGAGCCACATCGTGTTTTTAATTTTCCAAGAAGGTCATGGGAGCCTCTACGCTGCCTTTTGGCATTGTCATGCACTGTCAGGCAGAAGAGAGTTGAAATATTTACATAACTGTTTTGTGTAAATGTCAAGCAGGGACCCTCAGTTAAAAAGCCATTATTTTGATTTGTGGCAGGCTTGTTGGAGGCAGGAGGATGGTGGGAGTTTGTCTCTAAAGGCAGATAAATCAGATGTCTTTTCTGTGTGTGGCAAGCAGGAGAACAGAAGCCTTTGCTGAATGTTTTAATGGTAAGACAAGAGCTAAAACACTGAAGAATAAACCAGAAAGTCTTCTGTGGATTTAAACCACAGTACCTGTCACCATTAGTCATGACTCAAAGACAACAACAACAACAAAAAAAAAAAACAAGAGACAATGGCAGAAATATCGATAGGCAGAGAAAGAGGCTGTTGAAGATGAAGATCCAGTAAGGGAGTGTGTGCGAGAAATGACACAACACAAAGACGTTAAAATGCAGACACAAACTTGGTTGGACACAGAATCAAAGTGAACGTTGTTTTCCTCCATGATAACAGCATGAGAGACACTCATTACACATTATAAAAATACACTCCTCAGCACATGATAGATAGAGAGAGAGAGAGAGAGAGAGAGAGTATGAATTTGCCCAGGGAGATTTATATCCCTCAGGCTGGATTTCCCCCCCGCCCATTGCAGCCTTGCGTGAGAAGCACAAGAATTACTTAATTTTCCAGGCTGACGGCAAACAACAGAAAAAACAGTGTGGGTGGTTCCGGTATTGTTTTCTTAATAGTGGTTGTCAAATGGCACATCTGTTTTAGGGTGGGGATTAAATGCAATGCCACAGACTTGCGTGACACAACGTTCCTTGTTGACAAGGTCAGATTTATATTGACACAGTGCCTGGGGTTGCATCAGAATATTTCGCTTTGCCTAGCCTTATTGATCACCATCAAAAATGTCAAAAATAGACATGATAGTGCATGACTGTTCTCAAGGAGTTAAACCAACTGTATAGCAGGTTTCAAGGACCTGCAAGCCAAGGCGCACTCAGCACCCTTAAAATCTTTATGGAATCATGGGGAAAATTACATTTTTCATCCACACGTTTTCATTGAAATTTGAAAAATGTCAACAAGTGATTTATAGTCAGAATTATTACTAGATGTCAAACTTGAGTAATTCTAATCTTCACCCTCTTTATTCAGACCCCTTCCAGTCCGACCTAATGTACATTTTTACTTTGCCCATAATGAGCTTTTTCACTGCAGTGTTCATGAAAAAAACTTAGATCAACACTTTACTTTTAAAATAAAAGATGCTGTCATTGCTGAAAGCATAGGAGCCCTTTCTGATCAACATCTGTGTTCATGATTTGTGCGGGAAACGCAAGGACTTTAACACCCAGAGTTCTACGCACTTTGAGATCCAATCCAACTTGCATAGAAAACATGTAAAAGGGAAATATTTCTTTTCAAAAGTGTGAAACTAGAGAATATCCTTTATTCATGCCAATTGAAAATCTCAGCAGATGTCTAGAAAAATAAATTAATGGAATCTCACATAAAAAGATAATGGTAATCTGTCCAGAAAATACATTATCATACAGACATTGATTTACTAAAGGACTTACTGGAAGCACTACGTGGAGCTTGGAAAAAAGGCACTCTCACACCTCTGAGACCCAATTTGTGCTCAGTGCTGCCAAAATCTGAAATGCACCAATATTTTTATTTTTTAAGGTTACAAGTGGATTCCACACATAAGATGATGGGCTTAGTTGTAATGCTAAAATGCCTTGAGAATTGTAACATGTGCACTGGTAGATAAGCGAGGGAGGGAGGGAAAAAACCTGTTTGATAATTTACGTAACTGCTTTAAGTAAAACGATTCAGTGTAACATCATCAAAACAGAAGATAAATACAATAATGCCATACACTCCTACTGGCTATTTTTCGTTCCCAGAAGGGATTTTTTCCCCCATTGTTTGACTGCCATATACTGATATTTCCCTGTAATAACAGGTGATGTTGATTCTCTGAAAATATTACTAAAGTACTGCAGGTAGCCATGAGCAACGTGACTAGAGTTTAATATCTGCATACGGCGACAGAATTATACTCTATAAAAGAGCAGTATTACCGTATTTCTTTCTATTTATTTCCCATTTATGATTTTTAATGACTTCGATATCATCAGATGCAGAATGGACTAAAAGGAAAAAACCTCCATTCGTTACTGTTAATTATCCAAAGTGCAAATCATCAAGATCAGCACCACTGCTTTGTCACATTGCATGGTGTTGTGTTCAGGTCTCTTTAAGAGTGGGGTTCGTAGTGTGACGTAATCACACAAATCACAGAAGGAGATTCATGTGTTCCATGTGCGTTGGAGTTACCTTGAGGAAAAATAATAAATGACGACTGGCACTACATGCCAGTACAAAACCTAACAATTGGTGATGAGATACCCTATTTTTTTGTCTTTTTTCCTTACGACTACAATGTGTTAGGGTCCAGCTTGCCGGCCCTTTATTGTGTGTGGGGGTTGTCCTGTGTTTTCCCTGCAGAGGGCTCGGGTTCCTGGCATCCAGCAGTGGTTGCACACCTGTTGCTGACCGGCTCATCAGCGGCTGATTTGGGGAGGCTGCCAGCTGGTCCCTGTGGCTGGATCATTGTTGTTTTTTGTCTTAACTGCAGAGTGGTACCAGACTTTCTGAGACTGAGGTTAGTATCGGTCACCCCAGTTTCTATTTCTACAACCTGTAGCTCTCTTTCAGCACCATCAGTACCATCACTGTCAGTTGTCAAATCCTTCCCTTTTCTATTGCCTAAGTTGTCATGTTGGGGGTCAATCACAATAATTCCAAATGGGTCTGTAATATTCACCCAAAGTGTGGATAAAGCAGTCACAGAAAATGGTCTCTACCGTCAGTGTCTACTCCTGCGTCATATACGTCATATCAGCATTACAGCATTTTGGGAGGCACAAAGGCATTGATGAGTGTAGGTTTATTCTAGTCCAGTAATATCTAAAACAATCATCAGGCGGTGGTAGTTTTTCTACTGCCAGTCAGTTAAAAAGAGTGAGGTCATAACCCTGGCCAAAACCTCGTCGGTGTCCCACAATATGTTTTCTGTAGCCCCAGTTGGGCCCTGAATTTATGATTACCCATTCCCAAGTAGGACAACATGGTCGTCCTTCCCGTTTGGCTGCAGCACAGATGTAGATTTGGTCGTTGGTATATCTGTGTAACATGTCATGGATGCAACTTCCAATATCACAGAGTTCGACCGTTCGTGCAGCTATTTTGTCCTTCTCAAAAGTCAGTGTGACTTCCTTGTTGACCAGTACGAGGGACGCCACGCTGAAAAAATACAGACATGGTTATGCACAAACAACACAACAAAATCCCTCCCCTAGAGCTCTTTTTCTACTTTCTCTTTAATTCTCTTAAATCTTTATCTCTTCTCTGGTGGCCCGCTTATCAAGTATTCCTTGGCTGTCACACAATCAACTAGGTGCATGAGTTCACAGGTCTTAATCAGAACATGGCAAGTCTTCTACCTGTGTGTTGTAGTGCATGCGTTAGTTCTGGGCTATTTTTCTCTCCTGTTCAGCCGCATGGTCTTCTCTATTTAAATTTCAGACTATTTTCTTTCACGTGTTAGTCGCACAGCCCCCAAAGTAACGAAATAAAAGTGAACAACAAAGTAATGAAATGAAAAGTGAACAACAATGCAACAAGTAACATACAACAGATGACATACAACAGAAAACATAACAATTAACAGCATTACTTGTGTCTTTGGTTTGGGACACCTGTCACCTCACTTTCAGGCATGTTGGGTTTCTCCTGCGGTCCCTTGGCTTTGGCACAGTGGGTTAAGTGGACAAACTGGTTTCTGGTTACTTTTTTGATTTTCACTGAATGTGATAGTCCCAACAGTACTTCATAAGGACTACACTAATTTGGTTCATTCCATTTTACTGTGTGCACCTTTACAAAGATCCAAGATCTTGGTTCCAACTCAAGGTCTTCTGTCGGTGATTTATTTCATGTACCTGGAGGCACACTGTTTTTGCAGCATGAGAGATGGCTTTCACATATTCTGACTTTGAGCAGTTGCCTTTCTTTTTCCATGAACTTTTTAATACAGGATTGCATTCATTATTCCCTCCTTTTCCACCTCATTAAGGTGTAGATCAAAAGTGTAATCTGGTGTGTGCCAGGCTGGCGGCAGTGTCCATTGCTTTTTTGAGTTCTTCAAAGGTGAGGTTGGCTTCAGGCATCCAGTGCAGTTGTGGCGATGTGTTCCTGTGTCCCTCCTTAGCCATCACCTCTCTTAGAAGCACCTTTTGTTTTTGTTTTTTTCTAAATGCAGTCCCATTAAAACCAGTTATTGCAGCCTTCTCAACCAGCATCAGCTGAACCACACTTTTTTTTTTTTTTTTTTTTCCAAACACAACACAGTTAAGAACACTTCTCAGCCAGAAGACCACAAAATAAATTTCCAACACAGATGACAACTCCTGCTAAGCTTTGAATGATAATGTGTGCATCATGCAGCTGACAGCTCATACTGAGTTTGAACAACAATGTGTGCAGTGTAAAGATAGGCAGTGGGTCTGGTCCATTCTGTTCTGTCTCTGGTTTCCCAACAGGTCAGCAGGACCTGCGTGACTCATACGTTATCTGGGGCCCCCGTGCTTCATGCCCTTGGAGGATGTGAGAACAGGCACTGTTTCTTTGAAGCAAAGTGATGACCCTGGCTGTAGATTTTGTATGACTGAGCATTTTTAGAAAGTACATAAGCAAACTGTTAGCGTCAGGTTACAGGAAGACTTTAAGTTCTGTATCTAAAAAAAAAAAAAAAAAAAACTATAATCACAAAAGGAATTTTCAGCTTTTGCAAATATTAATTTTAGTAAATATCACTTTTTCAAGTTTTTTTTTTGTTTAAATTGAGCTGCTATGAACAGCTCAATCATGTTTTTGAGTAATTGGGGTTTAGAAATGATGTGCTCAAGGTTTGTTGCATTAAAATAGTCATGCTAATAATAACAACCATTAATATGACATATGTGCAGATTTTTCACAACAAATAAATTTGACTTTGTAGTTAGAAAAAAAACTAATTTCATTTAAGAGAATAAAACCTTGAACAGAACTCAGCTATTATACTGGGAAAGAAGATAAGATAGAGAAAAGGGAGGTGGAAGAGGAGATGAAAACAAAATCAAGCAAATTCATACATAAACATAAACACAAACACACAAACACAAAGCAAAGATGCAGTACATAAAAATCATACAAACCAAACAAGTGTAGCACACATGTTGGACTCTCCCCTGGATCTCCTTGTACCAAGCACAAGATCGTTATCTTTATGACTGTTTTAGGTATCACGACGCTGGCAGGGAGAGGCGCCAAATTGTTTAACACCAAGATACACCAACCATCCAGGTCACCCAAAAGCTGGGAAGTTAGAACCAGGAACAACTAAGTGGGAGGACGGGACACCTCTCCCGACCCAATGGAGAACAGATGTTCCATCTCACATCGAGACAATAGACCATTCACACCTCTGCAGACGGATCAGTTGGATTCGAATCAACAGTCTTGCTGAACTGAATAAACATTGTGGGCTATCTTTTTATTCCTTATTACTGTTCATATATATATATATATATATATATATATATATATATATATATATATATATATATATATATATATATATATACCATATACCAGTTGAATACCACAGGCAAATGGCAACCTTTGAACAGGCAACAAGGAAAAAGCAGCAACAGCCAAATACCTCCAGCGAGTAAGACAATCCTGGGCAGCTGCGCCCATCGGCAAGAACAAGTCCTGGCAATAAATAAGCCACGCCAGTGATCAGATACCCTGCAGGAACAATAAGGTAGCCAGACAAAGAGATACAGACCACCGGATGTACCACCGGAACATAACTGAAGTGGCTGATCTCAAGAAGTCCTACCAATGGCTAGAGAGGGCTGGCCTACAGGACAGCACAGAGGCACTCATCCTGGCTGCACAGGAACAGGCCCTGTGCACCAGAGCGATACAGGCCCAGATATACAACACCAGACAAGACCCAAGGTGTAGGCTGTGCAAAGAGGCACCCTAGACAATCCAACACATAACTGCAGGGTGTAAGATGCTGGCAGGGAAAGCATACATGGAACGCCATAACCAAGTGGCTGGCATAGTCTACAGGAACATCTGTGCGGAGTATGGGCTGGAAACCCCAAGGGTCAAAATGGGAAACACCTCCAAAGGTGGTAGAGAATGACCGAGTGATGATCCTGTGGGACCTCCAGATACAGACAGACAGGATGGTGATGGCGAACCAACCTTGGTGGTGGATAAAGGGCAGAGGAAAGCCATTGTGGTGGATGTGGCAATACCAAGTGACAGCAACATCGGGCGGAAGGTACACGAGAAACTTGAGAATTTCCAAGGGCTCAGAGAGGAACTGGAGAAGGCTTAGCAAGTGAAGGTGACAGTAATGCCCGTGGCAGCACTTGGGGCAGTGACCCCCAAACTGGAGGAGTGGCTACAGCAGATCCCTGGAACAACCTCAGACATCTCAGTCCACAAAAGTGCAGTTCTAGGAACACCAAACATACTGCGCAGGACCCTCAAGCTCCCAGGCCTCTGGTAGAGGACCCGAGTTTAGAATAGAGGAGGAACCACCCGCGGAGGGCGAGAAGGTTTTCATATATATCTACATATATATAGATATATATATATAGATATATATAGAACGAAGTTATAATCATGCATGAAGATGTATACTGTTGTAAAAATTTGGGGTCCGGGCGTGTTCGTCAAAGGAACTCACAGGAAACCAGAACTGACAAGCAAGATTTATTCTGTACAATCGATTGTGGTCTCTCAGCGACACTGTGGCAATTCACACAGTCCCACGTGGGGGTAGAAGAGCGCCTCTTCTTCTGCGTACAGGTCTCTTGAATACTTGACCGCGCCCATTCGACGTATCTGGTAGTTACATGAAGGCCATGCGGTATTGACGCAGGAGCACGTGATCAGCGCACGCTGAGTATGGTCTATCGCGAGTGGTCCACAAATCCGTACGTGATTGTCCTTGGCGAAGTAAGATATGCGGAGGTCACGTAGACACAGGACAGAAAAATCAAGTCTTGTACGATTACATGTACATCAACAATATAAAACAAATCTTCATTTTGCTACATTTCCCCTGTTGGCCTCTGAAAAGAGGATATATTAAAGATCGAGCACAAACATAGGCAGGTCATCTTCGTAAGGTTCAGGGGCTGATGGATTGGACAGCAGAAGTGGCATCATCGTATCTGTTTTAGATTGAGAGCCTTTCTCAATGGTAGAAGAGATGAAATGTACACAAAGAGCGCGAATACAAGGAACACAACAGCAACCGCAAGTGAGAATTATAGCCAAAAATGAAGTCTGTGTAGATTCTCACTCATCCAGGTCATGGTTATCCAAAGTAGATCTCTCTGTGTCAACTGGACTTTCAAGGAAACCTTTCAGTCCAGTTGACACAGAGAGATCTACTTTGGATAGCCAAAAATGAAGCAATAGAAGTCAACAGAGCAATAATAAAAGTTTTCCATTTGCCAAAGACTCCAGTCATCCAGTCACCGAGCGGATTGTCAATTCCAGAATTTTCCAACATTTCGTTAGACAGGGTCCGGAGGCCTTCTAAGGCACGCGTCACAGACCCATCAGGAGTGGTGTTATTGGAGATGAAAGTACAACACGTCACCAAACACTGAACAAACACCTCCTTTCTCTGCTAAGAGCATATCTAAGGCCATCCGATTTTGTACAGCCATCAGTGAAGTCGCTGTCAATTGTTCAGAGAGACCCTCTACAGCACAGGTGTCAAACTGATTCCATAAAGGGCCGTGTGGCTACAGGTTTTTGTTCCAACCAAGCAACAGCACACCTGACTGAAGTCATTTAATCAGCTGATCTGAGTCTTCAGACAGCTGATTGGTCAAACTCTGTGTGTTAGATTGGTTGGAACAAAAACCTGCAGCCACACGGCCCTTTGTGGAATCAGATTGACACCCCTGCTCTACAGCATCTTTGGTAAGGTTCGCCAATCTTTGAACATTATAATGAATATAATTAATTCTGTCAACATTTTTGTTTGGTGTGACGGGGAATAGTGCTGACACAACGGGAATGTTTTCAAATCCTGCCGCAACTTGGTCCGCTAATTTATATTTGTCGGGGATGCCTCTAGGAATGCCGATCACATCTATGTAAGTTGGTGTATTTTTGGTCAGATCAAAATAATCCTTTGATAGATCTCGTTTGGCCAACACGTCGCCTCTGTCGATCTGTAAGGGATCCTGGGGTTGTAGGAGCGGAACGAACCAACTTATGCCCTATTAAAGTAAGAGGAGCCGCAAGGCGTACCATGGCACAACTTCCTCTTGCACCTGGTAGCATCCCTGTGTGAAGGCTGCCTCCGCAATGCCAGAATAAACCTGAAAGGGGAATTAGGCCTATTAGAGATGCATTTCCTGGTGTCGTGTGGTTGCACCAATCATCAGGAATAGTGCCATAATCATACCTGTTTCCTGCAAAGTTGAAACACATAAAACGATTTGGGGGCCCCTTGTGGGGCTTAAATGGTCCTGTCTTAGTATCATTACTAATTGGGGGGTAGATAGAAGTCAGTGTGGAACAGTTAGCCGGATTAATTTCTGTAGTTAATTTCATAATGCAATTAAAGCCCCATGAGTCAGAAGGGTAAAGAGGAGCTGGTTCAGTATATAAGTGTGGTCTAGCAGAGGCACAAGCTACGCAATTCCCTTTAATATGATTCCTTGCCTCCTGGGCTAGCCAGGAAAGCCATAAATTTTCCTCACCATATCCCGTACTCATAGAGATTAATTCAAGACAAGAACTAAAGGTATGTTAACAGAATCTACTAATTGGGGTTTTACCCTGGTGATGTTGCGAGGTCTTTCTGTCACTAGTACAGGGTCATGAAAATTTAGTCTAACAAGGCCGAAAGCATCTTTTCCAGTTAGTCTCACACCCAATGCCAAATGCATAGATGAATTGCTAGTGGGACACATCGTTCTGGCTAATAGGTCCGAGGAGTAAGGATTATGAGATAAATTGGTGACCGATAATATAATGGGATTCGTTTGGTCGTTACTCCATCCTCGGGTAAGGGTTAAACTAGTTTGGAATACTTTCCAGGGACTGTGATGTTTAGGTGTAACATAATAACCCTTGTGTGGTCCAGACATAGTGTAGACATGGGACCTATGGGGGACCTCCTACCACAAAATTGTACAAGTAAACATCATATCCCCTTCAACTGCCAGTATCTGATCCACAATCAGTAACAGAACAAAGGTCAAAAGTAAATGTAGTTGTAGCCCCTTGAGTATAGTTTAACTGTAAGGGATGACTGGTGCCACAAATAGAGTAATCCTGACTGCCCATTGCTGATCGTTTCATCCAGCGCCGCACTAAAGTTGAATTAAGGTGAACGGAGCGGTTTCCACGAACCAGCAAATTTTGAATGTGACTGGTGAGCTGATTAGTGGCAAATGAAATTAAGGCAATGAGAACAATGAACACAATTAGCTTAGCTATCCAAAAACAACAATTGAGACATTGTTTCTTCAATGTAGGACGGGTCCTCCTTCGTTCCTGCTGTGGCGGTTGGGGTGTCTCGTCCTCTGATGGTGATTCCTCTTCAGGGAATGGATCGATGTATCGGGTGATCCTCTGTGTAGGAGCCATCGTTGAAGGGAGAAGTTACTAGCACTTCACCTGTTACGCGTTGGGGGTGTCTGACTTCGCAGTCCCCTTTTCCTCTGATGTTTTAGGCACTCTGGCACACTGTGACAGATGGAACCATGTGGATCCTTTCCCTTCAAGGTGAACAGCTGTGGTGGTCCTCGCAGTGACACGGTGTGGCCCTGTCCAGCGGGGTTCCTGCCACTTCCTCTTGAAGACCTTCAGCAGGGGGAATTCTTCTCCTGCTAGCTCTGGTCTCTCCTCCATCAAAGGTGGAACCTGGAGAGAAAGACGGATAGCCATATGTTTAAGAATTGTGTACATTACCTTTGGGTTGCAAGTTGCGGACGGTCCCACGGCACCCCAGGGTCCTGAGAAGGGACATCCGTGTTGGAGCTTAAATGGAGTGAACCCTGTTTAACAGTTCACCGAATATCTTATGGTCATAAGGACCAATGGCAATGCATCAATCCAACTGAGGCCAGTTGAGGCCATTATTTTAGCTAATTTAGTTTTGATGTGTTGATTCATTCTTTCCACCTTATCCTGTGACTGGGGGTGGTAAACTGTGCCTTTTTAGATAATTTTTTTTCATTTGTTCAATCTGCATTTGTGTGAGTGATTGCTGTGCTGCAAGCTGTGACGCAGCTTGTTGTCGTTCTTTGGTGATAAATCTATCTAACTGAGTGATCAGACATTGTGACCATTGGGCCCATGGAACGCCAGGAATCATATAATTATCAAGCATTTGTTGTTTAACTGGTGCAGGCAAATCTGCCATAAGTCTTTCCTTCATCATTACTATTGTGGGCGTACCATCAGTCGGAGGCTCACCTGTAACTCCGATCCACTTACTTCTTCCCGTGTGGAGCCGCGCCTCAGGGGTGGTTCCCTCCTCGGTCTTCCATGGATGTGAAAAGGATGCAAGCACTGCAGCACTGACAGGAAACATAGCTCGCATAGCAGCAAAGAAATTCTCAACATGGTCAGTCACAGGCGCAGAAGGTGACACATCCTCAGTTCGAGCTGCTGCTTTAATCTGGCTCAATGTGTGGTGTCCGACACAGGCGGCTACAATAGCTTGCATGTCTCCCATGGCCAGTAACACCCCTTGTGTGTGGCCTTTTAAGGCTTGAATCCAGGGACTGGCCCCATTAGGGAGAGGTGGTAATTCATTTCTCAATCCTGTAATGTCGCCCAATTGCCATGGTTTATATGTTGGATTTACAGCGCCTGGGGCGGCCACTAGAGGGAGCTGGAGCACTGGTTCATAGGTGACGTGTGAGAAGATGCATGTGATGCACCTTCTTGTGGTTGTGTCTGGATTTGTAAATTACACAGCTGTGTTTCCAATTCTGCCATACGCTTAGACATGTCCTCAGCGGGACGCAATAAGTCTGCTGCCATCTGTCTTTGCCGTTTAACCCAACCATCATCTTCCTGTGTTGTAGTGTCTTTTAGAGCAAATGGGTTCGACGCTGAAAGTGCCGGGACAGATGCCCAAGCCGACGATTGCGTCTGACTTCCTTGTCCACCAACCGCTCCATGAGCTTCAAATTTCACATTCCCACCAGCCAATTGTACTGTGCCTCCTGCTATTACTGGATATAATGCTGCCCCTTGACGGTGGAGGTGACTGCCCTGTTCCCAGCTCTTTGGTAACACTTTTTTCTTTTTTGTCTTTATGCCATTTATCCGCTGCACGCATAGTCATACACACATCTCTCAATGCTTGCACCATGCACTTCAGCCTATCTGCCTTCTCTGCTTTACTTTTCCACTTCACTCTTTTCAGCACACTCACTGTCCCTGCCGTAACGTCTGCCTCCTCCTTCTTCACTTTCTGCTGCACAATAATCTGCAACAACTACGCCAACAGTTGATCTTCACCCAACTTTCCAAGGCTTACTCCAAACTCGGCCGAAAATTCTGCTTGTTTTTTAAATACTTCTTTTTTTTCTTTTCTGGCATCTGTGCCAATTGACGCTCAAAAACAATTTCTATTGCTACTTTCTTCCAGGGCGCGCCCATTTTTAATTGGATATTTTTACACAAAAAGGAAAAATATACTATTATTATTATTATTATTAATATTCCCTCTACAGTGCACTCTTCAGGTCCTCCCCGAGGCCTGGATAACCAAGGCAGTCAGCAACCAAGGCGATCAGTCCTCCACCACAAAACGCACTTTTGATAAAACAGGTAGTGCTTACCTTTAATCTATGTTGTCCGGACAATCTAAGAGTTGTGGGGAAGGAGAAGATCAGCGGTCTACGCCGTCACTCACGCCGGAGTAACGTCGCTTCGTGGTCGCCAATTGTTGTAAAAATGTGGGGTCCGGCCGTGTTCGTCAAAGGAACTCACAGGAAACCAGAACTGACAAGCAAGATTTATTCTGCACAATCGATTGTGGTCTCTCTGCGACACTGTGGCAACTCACACAGTCCTATGTGGGGGCAGAAGAGCGCCTCTTCTTCTGCGTACAGGTCTCTTGAATACTTGACCGCGTCCATTTGGCATATCTGCTAGTTACATGAAGGCCATGCGGTATTGACGCAGGAGCGCATGATCAGCGCACGCTGAGTATGGTCTATTGCGAGTGGTCCACAAATCCGTATGTGATTGTCCTTGGCGAAGTAAGATATGCGGAGGTCACGTAGACACAGGACAGAAAAATAAAGCCTTGTATGATTACATGTACATCAACAATATAAAACAAATCTTCATTTTGCTATAATACACAAGGTTCTTGCACCAATGTTCTGCATTCCTATCTGTGACTTTTACGACTGACAGATGCCAGACATGATACCCCTCTCGGCCATGCAGTAGGGAGTGAAATCTGAACACAATTCTCTGGAAAGTCAAAAAAACACCCTAATAACATTATAAAAGAAAATCCTAACTTGGCTAATATTGTTCTTCAGGTAATTAGTAAAACATTGATGTTTTTCTTTTGTTTGTAGCAGTTTATTTCGCCATTTTAGGAATTTTGAAATTTAGAATTTTTTTTTTATTTTGTCACACTGGCACGTATTGTTGTTAATTTTAATATTATCACATGAGATACCATGTGTATTGTATACGCATCTTAAGACTGATATACTTATATGTGTTTGATGACTGTTTCATAAATAAAGGTCAGAATTTAGTCCATAGTAGATGCAACACGTGCCTTATAACTTCTCACAGATAAAAACTAGAATAGGGTTGTCTATGAGGAGTGTTCAAAATTATTCGTTAGACATGACGGTGAGAGACAGATGGGTTATATTTGTATTTTATGAAATAAAAGTCCAATGGAGTCTGAAGACCACATTCCACAGACAGGAAAGATTTGAATATTCATAAGGGCGCAGCCCAAACCCCAAGGGGGGGGGGGGGCAGAAAGATGATAAAAACTCAGGAGTCCTTTGTTCAAGGCTTTTTGCCTACATTAAGTCTGTCACGCTTTTTGTCCTTTTCACGTCCTTATCTACGTTATCCCCATGTTTCGTTTTTGTTAACTTTCGAGTCAATTTTTGAAGCTAGATACTTCTCCTCATTTAAGTTCCACGGTAGCGATTCAGAACTCCGTTGGAAATTAATCACTTAAGTTGCTGTCGTACTGCATTCTCAAAGAACATATTCCAAACAATTTTTTTGAACGTTTTTGAGAATTTTTACTCTACAAGATCCAATCCGTGGTGGCCACACGAATTATCGAATTCAGTAAAATCTCAGAGATCACCTTAGACCTGAAGACGCATCTCCGCCTCATATCCACGGGCCAGCGGACGCAGCAGGTTGGACTTGACCGGCTATCTTTGAGTTCTGGTTGTTGAAGCGCACGGAACCCCTGGGAGACTGAGAGTTCGCGACCTGCACCTGAGCGAAGCTGCCCACATGTAAGATCAACTGTGACAGGCAGGTCATTTGCTGGGTCTAAATAACCAAATTATTTTTGACTCTAAATTCCTGGCCCAACCACCGCCAAAAGCGTGACGCTGTAGCACAGGGATGTTTTGACAAAACGCAATGGATTGATGCGATCGGCATAAGTTCCTGATGAAATTAAAGGTAGAAATATGATAGCTGCAGGCTTTGGATCACTCTTAATCTGGATCTCTCCCAAGAAAAATGCAGAGTGGATCAATTACCTGTATTATAATCAACAACGCTTTGTCAATTACACTAGAGATGCCATTAAAGGGTTAGCAAACAAATAGACGCCACCAGCCTGAGTGCTTGGCAAAATAGATTGGCCCTAGACATGATCCTTGCCAATAAAGGAGGGACTTGCAAGCTGACTGACGAACTCTGATGGACTCTTCTCTGTCTATGTCCCATTCAACACCCCCCCCAGCGGCTCAGTGTCAAGAGCCCTGAATGGACTGACCGCTCTGTCGCAGTAACTGGCAGAAAACTCTGGTATCGTTGACCCCATTGGAAACTGGCTTAACTTATGGTTTGGCGCTTGGAAACACCTGGTTCCATCTGTTGGCTCTGCCCTTCTGACAGGCCTTTTAATGTTCATCTTGTATGGTTGGTGTATTGTGCCTTGCCTTAGATGCCTAGTTGCCTGTGCCCTGTCTAAAGATGTTTTCTTCTGATGTTACTGTACAGATGGTTGTGAGACAGGCAGCTGAACCCAGCATCAACCTTAAGATCTCTGAGAGTGGCAGCAGGCTTGTGTTAGAACTCAGGCTCAGATGCAACATAGAGGAGTCAGCAACGGCTACAAGCAAACTGTTTTATTGAGAACAAGGGAGTTAAAGAAAAAAGAAAGGTGTGGTGGCTGGCAGCATGGCTACCAATCTGGCTGTAGTCTGCAAGAGAGAGAGAGAGAGAGAGAGGGAGGAGCCTAGCTGGGCTAGGTTAGTAGGCAGGTACTGGGCATCAATCATTAGGGGAGGTGGAGCTCCATGTCAGAGCCTGAAAAATAAAACACAGCTGGACATAAAACTTGTGAAGATCCTTTGCCCTCTTAGACCAGCCAGGCTATTGGACCAATACATCTGCCGACCACTAAACGACTCATCCGCCCACAAAGGGTGATCCCAGCAGGAGGGAAGCAACAGTTAATGTGTAGGTAGTGTGTCCTCCATAATCCCGCCCATTACCTGTTGCTTCCCTCCTGCTGGGATCACTCCGATTAGAGCCTAAATAAAGATTCAAGCATTTGTTTGCCACTGGTGTTGATGATGGTCTGGTGACCGAAATGTTCACTTTGTATTTTCTGTTTTTTCCACTTTTCTTTCAGTTCACTTAGCACTATGTAAATAAAGTTTTTGCTTTTTTGTGCATCAGACAGCCTCCATTTTGTTTCTAAGTGTGGGCCTCCTTCTTCCTTGTTTGAGTCTACCTTTCTTGAGGGCCCTGCAGCTAAGCCGACATCCACTGCCATCCAGAGCGCAAGATATTTTCTGTTTCGGTGTACAGCTAGACATTCTGTTCTGTGTCTGGTTTCCTAACAGGTCAGAATGACCTTCGTGAATCATTCGTTATCTGGGGTCCCCATGCTTCATGCCCTTGGAGGATGTGAGAACTCCTTTGTTTGAGGCAAAGATGTGATGAACCTGGCTGTAGATTTTGTATGACTGAGCATTTTTAGAAAGTACATAAGCAAACTGTTAGCTTCAGCAGAAGGCGTCATACCAAGTCCGGAGAGGTGTCTTAGTCTCAGCTGAGTGTTTTGGGGACATCTCTAGAAACCGGAGGCAGGCGACAACGACTTCTGCTCCAGTCAACTGACCTTTTTGGATTTTGATTCACCACTATATTATTGCCTCATGCCATATTTTATTCTTCTGATTCCATTTTGCTGATATATTTTTCTTCAATAAATTCTAGGCGACATTTTTTGAAAAAGACAACCTCTGGTGCTCTGCGTCAATTTTTTGACACAAACACGTGGCAAGTTTCTTCTGTTTTTCGACCCAGCCAAGATGTAGGAAACTACATCTGCAGCAACTACAGAAATAATTCTGCCTTATCACCTTTGAAGGAATTCTGAAGCACTATTGCTATCACCTGTATATATTATCAGTAAAAATCATTCACACCCGGCCAATTAAAATGATAGATATTCGGCTTCAGTTCCATGCACAGAATGAATCTCTAACTTGTGTGTGACTCCCAACAAAATGGAGGCAGATAAAAGATCTCCTTTGAATCTGAAATGCTCAGGGAGGGAATAAAAGCTTTGAGTGATGCCAAATTGAAACTGGGGGAAGGTTTAGGGGGAAGGACATTGTGATTGAGCTATTATACTGGTAGAGTGCCGTTTGGGTTTTCTGTTTGGATGAATGGGACTGAAGGGACAACGGGGAGTAAAGGTGCAGTTTTGTATGAGAGCCGGGGCCTTGAAGGCAGCAGATGCAAAATGAAATGCATAAACTTGTTTTGTGCACATGCTAGAAGGTCTGTGGCAAATTCCCTTTGGAGAGAGAGCCAATTTGGTTTCAAGGCCACAAACTATTGATCTGCTTCCATTATTCACTCCTCCTACAGTTATTTTGCACTCACCCTTTCACGCAGTCTTCCACATTCCTCTGTATACCACAGTGATTATCAAATATATCACACATCAAATATATCTTCAACAAGTAAAACATGGCCTGTCCTGTTTGGATGAAATCCCTGAACACCCTTGAGCCTCAAAGACATTTCTTTAGATTAGATTAGGAACTGAAGCAAGCATGTGACAGCAACTGAAGATGCTTTAGAATGGCAATAGCAACATTGAATGTCTAACGACAGTAATAGCAACATGCACTTAACAAGGACTGCAGGGGTGTACCGTGATTCCATCCTTCTACGATGATGCAATGCTTTTTGTCATGTATGGTGCACTTCAAACATCTCTCCCTGTTTTCCAATTCACCTCTTTGTCCTCTCTAATGACAATCCATCCATTAATTTACACTCTGGTTCCCACAACTACTGCTGTACCTACGGTGGGGAATAGAACTGTGGCATAATGTGACATCAGCTTTCTCTGCAGGGGTACAGAGAAATAAAAGGAATGGTATGATCAGGTAAGCTGAAAGGCACCATGTTAACTGAAATCAGTCCACTTTTCTTTGATGGGAATGGGATTGCCTCATTGCTTTACCATTCTGGCCTTGAAAAGAGACTGTGTCTGTATGCCAGCACGCAAGAAGCATTTCTTCTCCAATGGATGACTGCAGTTTCTAGAGGCAGGTAAAAGAACTGAAAATGGACTAGATAAAGAGAGGTAATAGTGTAGGCAAGGGAGCAAATTAATACTTTTCTGTGTGTGTGTGTGTTTGTGTGTGTCTTCTTGTACCTGTTACATACTAAGTACCAAAATACGCATTCTACTAGTAAAGTGAGGACATTTTAGGAAGTGAGGCCAGGTTGGCTGGTCCTTACAACTTCAAAGGCCAGTTTTAGGAGTTAAGTTGTGTTTTTTTTTTTTTTTTAACTTGGGATTAGACTTGGGTTTAGATTATGGTTAAGATATGGTTAAGGTAAGGGTTAGGGTACCCAAAATTAAGATTTATTCTTGTGTCTATGCTCTAACTTCAATTTGTACATAACATAAATTAATTCTTCCCATTTAGCCCAGTTTAAACATCACATTTCATAAACACACTCTCTAACATAAAGAACCTGGTACCAAACAAAGGGAAGCATGACACACATCCAAGTCACTCCCTCGTGGCCTCTGCGGTGTGCCACTGTCGCCGGTGTTACATCACATGATCGCGAACATGCATTTTGCGCACACACATATTCACTTCACCAATATATTTCATATTATCATGCCATTTCGCACCCTGTCATGCTTATTCTCGCCCGCTTATTCTGGCCGGCTCATCCGTAATCACCGAAACACCATTTTACACACATAAAATGTGTGCAGCGTACAGGAGGGTTGTCCGAGCCAGGGCCCATGTTTGTCTACACCGGCGGATGTAGGCTAGAGCAGCACAAGAAACATGAGAGTTCAAAGGTGGGAACAGGGTAGGCTGGTAGCCATATACACAGTGAAACAGGGAAAAATCCATAGCAGAGCTTATCAGGGAGTTGTGGGCATATTCCACCCACACCAGGAGCGAGGACCATGAAGCGGGGTCCCAAGAGGCCATGCAGCAAAGGGCGGCCTCAAGGTCTTGGTTCTGCCTCTCTGTCTGCCGGTTTGACTGTGGATGAAAACCAGAAAACAGACTGGGAGTGGCCCCCAACAGCTTGCAGAACTCTATCTAAAAAACGGAAGACAACTGGAGCCCTCTATCGGACACTACATTCAAGGGAAGGCTCTGGAGGTGGAAAACATGCTGCACCAGTAGCTGAGAAGTTTCCTTGGCTGAGGGCACCTTTGGACAAGGGACAAGGTGGGCCATCTTGCTGAATTGGTCCACGATGGTGAGGATAATGGTGTTTCCACCACAGCAGGGCAGCCCCGTCACAAAGTCCACCAAAATATGGGACCAAGGGCGACGAGGAACCGGCAGAGGTTGAAATAGTGTTTGTGTTGGTTGCAGGTGACACAGGCTTAGACGTAATTTTGAATGTCGTCCTCCAAGGAAGACCACCAGAATCGCCGCCAGAGTAATCCACACATGCAAGAGAAGTGTCCCCAATCCAGCACCTCCACTCTCAAGCCCGCTGGAATGTAGAGCCGATTGCCCGGGCATGAACTGGGCCCAGGCTGTCCAGCTGTAGCAGCCCGTACCTTCTCCTCAATGTCCCAAGTGACTGAAGCAATAAAATGGGAGGAGGCAGGATAGTTACCAAGGGCGCGTGGAAATCACACTTCTCCATCCATCCATCCATCCATTTTCTTCCGCTTATCCGGGGTCGGGTCGCGGGGGCAGCAGCCTAAGCAGGGAAGCCCAGACTTCCCTCTCCCCAGCTACTTCGTCCAGCTCTTCCGGGGGGATCCCGAGGCGTTCCCAGGCCAGCCGAGAGACATAGTCCCTCCAGCGTGTCCTGGGTCTTCCCGGGGGCCTCCTACCAGAAGGACATGCCCTGAACACCTCACCAGGGAGGCATCCGGGAGGCATCCTGACTAGGTGCCCAAGCCACCTCATCTGACTCCTCTCAATGCGGAGGAGCAGCGGCTCTACTCCAAGCTCCTCCCGGATGGCAGAGCTTCTCACCCTATCTCTAAGGGAGAGCCCAGCCACCCTGTGGAGGAAACTCATTTCGGCCGCTTGTACCCGCGATCTCGTTCTTTCGGTCACTACCCAGAGCTCATGACGATAGGTGAGGGTAGGAACAAAGATCGACCGGTAAATCGAGAGCTTCGCCTTTCGGCTCAGCTCTCTCTTCACCACAACGGACCGGTGCAGAGTCCGCATTACTGCGGACGCCGCACCGATCCGCCTGTCGATCTCCCGCTCCATTCTTCCCCCACTCGTGAACAAGACCCCGAGGTACTTGAACTCCTCCACTTGGGGGAGGATCTCCTCCCCGACCCGGAGAAGGCACTCCACTATTTTCCGGCTGAGAACCATGGCCTCAGACTTGGAGGAGCTGATTTTCATCCCGGCCGCTTCGCACTCGGTTGCGAACCGGTCCAGCGAGAGCTGGAGGTCACGGACTGATGAAGCCAACAGGACCACATCATCTGCAAAAAGCAGAGACCCGATCCTGAGGCCACCAAACCGGACCCCCTCAACACCGTGGCTGCGCCTAGAAATTCTGTCCATAAAAGTTATGAACAGAATCGGTGACAAAGGGCAGCCCTGGCGGAGTCCAACCCTCACCGGAAACGAGTTCGACTTACTACCGGCGATGCGGACCAAACTCTGACACCGGTCATACAGGGAGCGGACAGCCTGTATCAGGGGGCCCGACACCCCATACTCCCGGAGAACCCCCCACAGGATTCCCCGAGGCATCCCATCCATCCATATTCTTCCACTTATCCGGGGTTGGGTCACCGGGGCAGCAGCTTAAGCAGGGAAGCAGGGAAGCCCACACTTCCCTCTCCCCAGCTACTTCATCCAGCTCTTCTGGGGGGATCCTGAGGCGTTCCCAGGCCAGCTGAGAGACATAGTCTCTCCAGCATGTCCTGGGTCTTCCCATGGGCCTCATACTGGAGGGACGTGCCCTGAACTCCTCACCAGGGAGGCGTCCGGGAAGCATCCTGATTAGATGCCTGAGCCACCTCAACTCCTCTCTCAACGCAGTGGCGCAGCGGCTCTACTCCGAGCTCCCCCTGGATGGCAGAGCTTCTCACCCTATCTCTAAGGGAGAGCCCAGCCACCCTATGGAGGAAACTCATTTCGGTCGCTTGTACCAGCGATCTTGTTCTGTCACTACCCAAAGCTCATGACCATAGGTGAGGGTAGGAACGAAGATCGACCGGTACATCTCTTCACCACAACAGATCAATGCAGAGTCCGCATTACTGCAGATGCCGCACCGATCCGCCTGTCGATCTCCCGCTCCATTCTACCCTCACTCGTGAACAAGACCCCAACGTACTTGAACTCCTCCACTTAAGGCAGTATCTCCATCCCGACCCGGAGAAGGCACTCCACCTTTTTCCTGCTGAGAACCACGGCCTCAGATTTGGAGGTGCGGATTCTCATCCCGGCCGCTTCACACTCGGTTGCGAACTGATCCAGCAAGAGTTGGAGGTCACAGACTGATGAAGCCAACAGGACCATATCATCTGCAAAGAGCAGAGACCCAATCCTGAGGTCACCAAACCGGACCCCCTCAACACCACGGCTGCGCCTAGAAATTCTGTCCATAAAAGTTATGAACAGACAAAGGGCAGCCCTGGACCCTCACTCGAAACAAGTTCGACTTACTACCGGCAATGCAGACCAAGCTCTGACACCGGTCAAACAGGGAGCGGAGGGCCCGTATCAGGGGGCCCGACCAGCCACACTCCCCGGGGGACACGGTCGAATTCCTTCTCCAAATCCACAAAACACATGTGGATTGGTTGGGCAAACTCCCATGTGCCCTCAGTGACCCTGCTGAGGGTGTAGAGCTGGTCCACAGTTCCATATCCAGGACGAAAACCGCATTGCTCCTCCTTGAATTCAAGGTTCGACTATCCGATGGACCCTCCTCTCCAGTACACCTGAATAGACCTTACCAGGGAGGCTGAGGATCCCCTATAGTTGGAACACAGAAGGCGGACACAAAGAAGGGGCCGCAGAGGGTAGGGAGATGAAACTGTCTGACTCACCCAGAACTCCCTGCCTATGGGTGAGCCCACCCCTTTTACTGGACAGGTTGACACAAGGTGTCTCTTTCCGCTGCAGTAAATGCATGACTTGTTTCTGCGCCGATGACTCCCCTCCTCAACGACCCAGCTGCCTCAGTTTCGGCCCTGACTCAGGAAAGGTAGCCTGCGGCAGAAGCGGCAACGTCGACAGCGGTGGTAGAGGTGACAGCAGCGGTAGTGGTAACAATCACAAACTGTCCTCACTCAGGAATGGAGGACTCAGCTGTCTGCTGCGCCCATGAGCCAGTTCAATTGCCAGTTCAATGGCGCCATCTAATGACGAGGGTCTGTCAAAGGTTATTAACAACTCTGATGTGATCCGCCAAGCCATGTAGGAACGCGTCTGTGAGAGGAGCAGAAGGCCAGCCACTTCGGCTAGCCGCAACCCGGAAGTCTATTGCATAATCCCTCCCGCTCCTCTGGCCCTGACGTAAGGCAAGTAACTCACCAGGAAATACTGAACTGCAAGACACGAAATACTGACACTGTTAGAGTTTGATTTCAAACAAACACTTCAAATGCTCAAAGATTGAAATGTGCTCTTTCAATACAAGTATTTAAAATAAATGAGGACAGACTTAATTCTCTCAAGTCTAACTGTTTGTCTTTATGTTCATACATCTGCTGTTACTGTGTCACATGACCTCACTTAGTTGTGATGGCGGGAAAGTGTAAGAGATGCTTGTAATGACAAATTCTGCAAGAGTTCTCTTTTAATAATTGCTTCAGAATTTCATGACAAAGCAGTAGCATTTTTTCATGGGTTCATGTCAGTCTCTCGGGAACATTTTGGTTTAATACTCCAGTGCTAAATGAATCTTTGTCTGGATTATCGCTTTTATGTGGCTGACACCAAAATTTTAACCTGGTGCACAGCTGAAGAAGTGTTTGGTGCATTTGACCTATGACCCTGAATCAGATGCAAGCCGAGACAAACATGATTAAAGAGCAACTACAAAGGGCTGAATATGCAAGATTTATTTTCCTCTGGGAGGAAATGGAAGGTTTAATTTAGAGAATTAGGAGAACATGAGGCCATGAGCAGCTACATCAAAGCATTGCAAAGGTCATTAGCATAAAGTTAAATGGAAAGCATTTAAAAGCAGTGTTTGTCTGCTTCTTTCATTAAATCAGGATGCAGCTTTGTTCTCCAGACTGTCCTACTCAGTCTATTTTTAAAAAATCTTTTTTAGCAAAGAAAATAATACACCAGCATCTTTTAAACAAGCAGTAATACAACACACACGAAAAATAAATAAATAAATACATAAATAAATAAATAAAAACACTTAATTTAAATGGTAAAAACATTAGTGGGATAAATGCATCTAGATTTGTAAGTAGTCAGACTTGAATTATTCTAGACTTAATTTCCATAACCTTTAACAATGGTGCCAGATAATGAGGTTCAATTCAATTCAATTCAATTCAATTTTATTTATATAGCACCTTTTACAATAAAATTGTCTCTAAGTGCTTTACAGAGGTAGAAACCCAGAGCCTAAACCCCCAGGTAAGCACAGTGGCAGGGAAAAACTCCCTTTTAACAGGAAGAAACCTTGAGCAGGACCAGGCTTACAAGGGGGAACCATCCTGCTGAAAGTTGGCTGGGTAAAGGAGGAATAAAAGAGGGAGACAGGACAGAGAGAATAAAGAGAGAGAGAGGGAGAACAGATACAATCATAAAACCAAAGAAATACAGACAAAATACAATCATAGAAATACAAACATATCAGACATATATACACATAATACAGCATAGCAGGTTGTTATAAAGAGATGAAGAGTATAGGCAGGTGCCAACAGCGGACCCTGAGTTTGCCATAGGCCAATGTCCGTACAGCACGAAGGCCTGGAGACGGAAGACCTGCAAAGAGAGAGAGAAAGAGAGAGAGAGAGAGAGAGAAGGGGGGAGACACACAGAACGACAAGGAAGACTGGACCCAGATAATCCCGGTGAAAATAAAAGGAGGAGAAAGAAGAAGAAAAGGAGGAGAGGACGTGAGGGAGTGGTTGGTGTTGAGGAAGTGGGGAACTGCTCAGTGAATCATGTGTTTGTCCCCAGCAGCGTAGGCCTATAGCAGCATAGCTGTGCTAAAAATTGAAGAATAAGAGTCTGATGAGCCTATTCTAGCTATAGCTGTGAAAACTGACTAAACTAGATCTGTCAGCCCTACACACTTGGTTTGAGGCTAGCTATATGCTTTAGTGAACAGAAATGTTTTAAGTTTGATCTTAAAGGCAGACGTGGTGTCTGCCTCTTGGACCCAGGTTGGTAACTGGTTCGACAGTAAAGCTGCCCGATAGCTAAAAGCTCGTCCTCCCAGTCTGCTTTGATGAATTCTAGGAACTACAAGTAAACCTGCACTCTGTGATCTGAGTGTTCTTTTAGGTATATACGGAACTATGAGATCCTGCAGGTATGATGGAGATAGTCCATTTAGAGCTTTATATGTTAGAAGGAGAATCTTAAAGTCTATTCTAAATTTCACTGGAAGCCAGTGAAGAGAAGCTAAAACTGGAGAGATATGCTCCCTGGTGCTGATTCCTGTCAGAACTCTGGCTGCAACGTTCTGTATCAGCTGCAGGTTTTTAATGGAATAATTTGGACATCCTGACAGTAATGAGTTGCAGTAGTCCAGTCTAGAGGTAACAAAAGCATGGACCAGTTTTTCAGCATCACTTTGTGACAGGATGCTCCTGATCTTGGCAATATTACGGAGGTGAAAGAAGGCGGTCCTAGAAACCTGTTTAATATGAGGGAGAAATGACATGTCCTGGTCAAAGATAACTCCCAGGTTCCTTGCAGCCGTACTGGAGGACAAAGTGATGCTATCCAAGGAGAGAATGCTATCTGGTAATCTAGTCCTCAGATGTTTAGCTCCAAGAACTATGACTTCAGTTTTGTCTGAGTTTAAAAGAAGGAAATTGGAGGTCATCCAGTCTTTTATGTCTTTGAGACATGCCTGGAGTCTGGGTAATGGCTCTGTTTCATCAGATTTCATGGATAGATACAACTGCGTATCGTCGGCATAGAAATGAAAATTTATACCGTGTTTCTGAATTATATTCCCTAGAGGGAGCATGTAAAGAGTGAACAGGATTGGCCCAAGCACTGAACCCTGTGGAACACCATGATGAACCTTTGTACACTCAGAGGAAACATCATTAACATGAACAAAATGAAATCGATCTGATAGATAAGATTTAAACCAGTCTAGAGCTGTCCCTGTGATCCTAATCTCATGTTGTAGCCTTTGTAATAAAATGCTGTGATCTACAGTATCAAAGGCAGCACTGAGGTCCAGTAAAACCAGTACGGAAATAAGTCCACGGTCTGATGCCATGAGGAGGTCATTAGTGACTTTAACCAGTGCTGTTTCTGTGCTATGATGAGCTCTGACCAGACTGAAACACTTCAAATAGACTATTCCTGTTTAGGTGATCGGTTAGCTGACTAACAACCAGCCTCTCAAGTATCTTAGAGATGAATGGGAGGTTGGATATCGGTCTATAATTTGCTAAGACGCCTGGGTCAAGTGAAGGTTTTTTAAGTAAAGGTCTGATAACAGCAGTTTTAAACGCCTGAGGTACATAACCTGTTGTCAAAGATAAGTTGATCTGATCTAATACTGACGCCCCAATTAGAGGAAAGACATCCTTGAAAAGCTTAGTTGGGATGGGGTCCAGGAGACATGTGGTTGCTTTAGATCCATTAATGTTGGAGGTCAGCTCAGGGAGATCTATGGGCAGGAAGCTGTCCAGAGGTGGATCAGGACTAGATGGGGTTGCTAACAAGGGCAGCTCATCAGTTGTCATGGAGCGACCTTGATCGATCTTTTCTCTAATGTTAGTGATTTTATTGGTGAAGAAACTCATAAAGTCTTCACTGCTAAGAGCTGCAGGAATAGAAGGCTCAACCGAGCTGTGACTCTTTGTCAACCTGGCTATGGTGTTAAACAGAAAACATGGGTTGTTCTTATTTGCATCTATTAATGAAGTGTAGTAAGCTGTTCTGGCTTTACGGAGGGCCTTTTTATATGTTAGTAAGCTGTCTTTCCAGGCGCTTTGGGAATCAGGTGATCTGGCTGAATACCACTTCCTCTCCATCCGTCTTGATGCCTGCTTAAGAGTTCGGATATGTGTGTTATACACGGAGCCAGTCTTCTATGGTGTGTGAACCTTCTCTTCAGTGGGGCAACCGAATCTAAAACTATACGCAGTGTGGCTGCAGTGACATTGACAAAGCAGTCAATATCTGCAGGAGTAACATTTAGATCAGAATGATCTGTTGCACCAGTAGATGGCGCTAGAGGGGGCACCGCTGCAATTTCAGCTACAAATCTGTCTCTAGTATCTTCAGAGAGACACCTGCTGTAGTAAACCTTCCTGTCATGTGCTGCTCGGTCTGCTAGAGTGAAGTCAAAGGTTATAAGTGAGTGGTCTGAGAGGAGGGGGTTTTGGGGAACAACTACCAGGTTCTCAGTTTCTAGACCATAGGTGAGAACCAGATCCAGAGTGTGATTATGACAGTGCGTCGGTTCATTTACTAACTGAGAGAAACCTACTGCATCTATCAGTGAGTTAAACGCCGTCTTAAGACTGTCAGTATCATCATCCATATGGATGTTAAAATCACCCACTATAATGACTTTATCTGTACTGACCACTAAACTAGACAGGAAATCTGAAAACTCCGCCAGGAACTGTGTGTAAGCAGCTGCAGGTGGCCGATACACCACAACTAATAAAACTGGCTTTTCTGACTTCCAATTGTGGTGAGAGAGGCTGAGAGTGAGACTTTCAAAAGAGCTACAGGTAGCTTTAGCTTTGGGATTGACTTGAAGGCTGGAGCGGTAGATTGCTGCCACTCCACCTCCTCTGCCTGCACTTCGAGGAACATGATAATTAATATGACTTGATGGAGTTGCTTCATTTAAACTAACATATTCTTCATCCTGCAACCAAGTCTCCGTGAGAAAGAAAATATCAGACAGATCTTCTAGTTAATTAAATCATTAACTAGAAGAGATTTAGACCGTAGAGATCGTATGTTCAACAGACCACATCTAACTGTTGTATTTGTTTCTGAGTGTTTACTGCTGTGTATTTTTATAAGGTTATTATTATTAACACCTCTAGACTTATTTACTAGATGAACTATGGGAGGACGAGGTAGTGACACTACTTCTATTGTATTATTAAATTTAGTGTTACTGTGAGCGTTTTTAGTTTTATTGTTATTTTTATTTTTATTGGAGGGCGGCAGTTTTACAGAAGCAGCAGAGAAGCGTGTAAGACAGCGACTCTGCCTCCTGGCCTCCACCCTGGGTTGTCAGAAGGTTGGTTGTCCAATCAACTTTGCTATATTGCTAGAAATAAGAGCTGCACCACCCCGGGTGGGATGAATGCGGTCTCTGCTAATAAGGCCAGGTTTTCCCCAAAATGTCTTCCACAGGTTAGTTTCTCACATTAACAATAGTATTTACAGATAAAAAAGACAATGACAAAAAAAGATGGTGAGCTTGAGAATAAAGGACTACACATTTTGGGCCAAAAGCAGTTCAACTATCATGTTAGTACTGTCGAAGAAATCACTCAGTCCAAATTTAAGCTTTGCTGTGGTGGTGTGAGTTTAATTTTAAAGTATGCCGGCACACTGGTGAACTGACAGACACAGAGCTGGTCTGAGTCGGTGAGCTGACCCAGAGCAGTGGAATCAGGGTACATTTATACAAGGAAAAAAAGGCAGTGATCGCATATGCAAATACAGTAGTATAATACGCAGGAACCAGGAGGACAGGAGAGAGAGTGGGTGCTAAGGAGGGGGTCAGTGCCATTGACATTGACCCCAGGATCAAGGATCAAGGGGGACACGGATGGAGGTTCCTTGATTAAGATGTTAATCAAGGATGGGAATATGGGAGGAAGGGGGAAGGGGGAAGACCAGACAGCAGGGGTGGGAAGGAGAAACAGTGCCATTTGGGCACAGGCTTCAAGATCAAAGGGGTCTCTGATTAGGATGGTAATCAGAGACAGGAGACAGAGGAGGAAAGGAGACTACAAGACACCAAGAGGTGAGGAGTCCTGGTGGGTGGGAACCGGTAGTCTGAGACGTTCCTAATATACAAAGGCAGCTAACAGGAAAAACATTCTCATATACAGAGACATTTCAAATACAAGACATTATTGTTTTCTTCTTCAGTACATTTTGCCAACACAAGGAGACAATTTACCCTCGTCAATAAATTTCCTTCTATGAGCATACTGAGCAAGACAGTACTTATGTATGGAATAGTCTAAATGAGCTACGACTACAGCCTGAGAAGCTTTGCTTATGTAAAGTCCCATCCCATCCCTCCATAAACGTCAGCTGATCCAGAAGTCATCTTCCAAACATCACATCACGCCCATCTCCAAACAGCTCCACTGCCCCCCGAGCCACTTCTTTATTGATTTTAAAAATCTGCTTCTAACTTTTAAAGCCCTCTATAACCTTGCTCCTCCATGTCCTTACTAATAAATGCAAAACCTCATTCACGCTGGGGTCCTCGGCAGCCTGACTTTAGCCCACCTGTCTGCGACAGGGCGTTGGAATGCATATACACGCATTAACTTGATAGTGATACCATTTTTTGCAAATTGTCATCATCAATCCCATTGGTTCAGACTATCGAACCTTGTAACGATCTATCCTCTTCACTACGACATCATGTTTATTTCTACACCTTTTATTTCCTTTGATTTCTATTATTAAATTGCAGTATAACTTGAATGTTTATGTGCTAGTCTGTTGTTTCATCTATGCTTGTTTATTAATGAGATGTAAGGTGACCTTGAGATTCGATTCAGTTCAATTCATCTTTATTTATATAGTGTCTGCTACGATCAAAATTGTCTCTAGGTGCTTTACAGAAACACTGGACCTGACCCCCAGCAAGCAACAGAAAAAACTCTCCTTTAACAGGAAGAAAACTTGAGCAGGACCATGCTCATATGGGGGTGGGGGACCTTCCTGCTTATGGCTGGAAAGGGAGAAGGAGAGAACGACAGAATAGACATACATCATACAGGCAAATACATGAATTACACTGAGCATCAAAGTTAGAGCTGAGTAGATCGGTGAGGTCAGCAGGTCAGTGCACAGCTATGGGGTACCCATAGATAGATAAAGAGAGAGAACGAGAATGGAGAGATGTGAACAGCAATGCAATAATATTTAATCCACAATATCTAATCCACAACTAGTTAATTGAAATAACCCTACTCTCATTACACACTTTAAATTATGCCTGTTACACTGACAGTTGCTCTGTTCCATAAAATATTGTTTTGTCAGAGCTGACATTACTCCGGCACACTTCCCGCAGATTAATGGCATTGCATTCCCGTATAGTCTACATCTAATGTTAGGGTTTGGGTGCATTGAGGACCCAAATGCAGAAGGCAAGGCAAGTTGTGACGGGAAAAACTCCCTTTTATTTGGGTCAAACAAACGGGGAGAAGGCAATGAACAAAAGGCTCTCCGGATGGGAGGGTGAAAGGTAACAGAAAGAACACACGCTAATCCAGTGTCTGCGCAGGTTGGCTCCTCTGCGGAAGGTCCATCAAAAACTCTGTCCTCCTGGAGAGCGGCGAGGCGATCCTTTGAGGGGACGGGGAAGGCTAACCTGAAAGGAAAAGGCTTCCAGAATTACTCCAAGTACAACAGGGATTCGTGATATCACTCTTGCTGACGCAACAATCAGACACCGGTGAACCGGTGGCTGGTCCTTAAATAGGCCTGTTGATGGCCGATTCGCCGCAGGTGCATCTGTCCTCCGCGGGGACCCGGACCACACCGCCCCCTGGTGGGGCGAACAAGCATTACTGCGAACCTGTGTGGAGGGCAGGTTCCTGACAGTGCCCCCCTTTTAACGGGCGTCTCCTGGCGCCCTACCCAGTTTCTCTGGGTGATTCCTGTAGAAGGTGCGCAGGAGGTCCTGGTCCAAGATAAAGCGGCGAGGAACCCAGGACCTCTCCTCTGGTCCGTATCCCTCCCAGTCCACCAGGTACTGCCAGCCACGTCCACGCCGGCGGACATCCAGAATGCTCTGCACCGTGAATGCTGGACCCCCTTTGATTATCCTGGGAGTGGGGGGGGGTCTTGTGGCGGGGCCAGCTCTGACTCCTGGACCGCTTTCACCCAGGAGACGTGGAAGGTAGGGTGAACCTTAAGGGACGCTGGAAGGCGGAGATGCACCGCTGTGGTGTTGATCATCCGGTCTACCTCGAAAGGGCCCACGAATCTGGGTGCCAGCTTCCTGCAGTCGACCTGGAGGGGAAGATCCTTTGCCGAGAGCCAGACCTTCTGACCTGCCTTGTAGTTCGGTGTTGGGGACCTGCGGCGGTTTGCCTGCTCTTGGGTCCGGAGGCAGGAGCGCGTCAGCGCAGCGCGGACCTGTTTCCACACTCCTCTGCAGCGGCGCATGTTCGCGCGTACCAATGGAACCGCCACCTCCCCCTCCTGACAGTCGAAAAGGGGGGGCTGGTAGCCCAGCGATGCCATGAACGGGGACACGCCTGAAGCAGCTGACACCAGCAAGTTGTGGGCATACTCCACCCACGGAAGGAAGGAAACCCATGACACTGGGTTTTTCGCTGAGACGCATCGGAGCGCGTTCTCGAGACTCTGGTTGGTCCTCTCAGACTGCCTGTTTGATTGCGGGTGGTAGCCTGAGGACAAACTCACCGATACACCCAGGGCGGAGCAGAATGATTTCCACACAGGATGTGAACTGTGGACCCCGGTCCGACACAATGTCTCTCGGAATTCCCTGCAGACGGAAGACGTGGGAGATTAGGAGAACCCCCGTCTCCGCGGCCGACGGGAGTTTGATGAGGGGTACGAAATGTGCCGCCTTGGAGAAGCGGTCCACTATGGTTAAAACGACGGTGTGTCCGTTGGATGGGGGGAGGGCGGTCACGAAGTCGATCGCAATGTGTGACCATGGGCGGTGGGGAATAGGGAGAGGGTTGAGCAGGCCTGCTGGACGCTGGTGGGATGCCTTTCCCCTGGCACACACTGAACAGGCGGCTATGTAGGTCCGTGTGTCCTGCGTCATGGTCGGCCACCAGAAACGCTGTCGAAGGAGGTGGAGCGTCCGCGCGAGACCCGGGTGGCAGGCAAGTCTGGAGGAGTGCGCCCATTGCAGGACCTCCGAGCGAGCTGAATTAGGGACAAAAAGTCTGTCAGCTGGCGTCTTTGCGGGGCTCGTTCTGGCGCGCTGTGCCTCGCGGACTCTCTCCTCCACCTGCCAGACCATAGTGCCCACAATGCAGCCCGGAGGAAGGATAGGCATAGGACTGGGGTCCGGCGCGTCTGCTGCGAATTGGCGTGATAGCGCGTCGGGCTTCACGTTCCGGGAGCCTGGGCGGTACGTAAGCGTGAAATCAAAGCGACCGAGAAAAAGCGCCCATCGCGCCTGTCGCGAATTCAGCCGCTTAGCGCTGCGCAGGTAAGCCAGATTTCTTCGCCGCAGGTGCATCTGTCCTCCGCGGGGACCCGGGCCACACCGCCCCCTGGTGGGGCGAACGAGCATTACCGCGAACCTGTGTGGAGGGCAGGTTCCTGACATCTAAACCCTTAAACTGCAACGCATGATCTCAGAGGAATAAAAACTACCCACTTTTTGCCATTAAAAAGACAACGAGCCACAGAGACAGAGAATAAAGCTGATTTATACTGGATATTTTACAGTAGGCACTGTTATTTTTAAGTGGCCATGGTATGTATTGCATACTACTGGTATCTTTCATTACAGAAGTCATTTATTGCAGTAGTCATAATTTTAATAAATGTTTTGTTACTTAACTTAAATGCTTTAAAGAAGAAGGAAGTTTACATTTGACAGTTAGTGGCAACAGACTCACTCACAAGCCACAACATAACATTTTCAGCCGCCTTAAGACTTGGGATTTTTACACAAGAGAAAATATACCATCATCTACAAAAGAGATTTCACTCAGATAATTAGAAAACCACTGGCTGGTTTAATGAGCCTCTGATCTTGGGTTATCTCCAAGATGGAACAGCGTATGGCCGCCCTGGCATTTTGGTGCACACTGTTTTGTCTGATTTTGTGTGTTAATTGTGTCAGCGTGGTCTTATACTAGTGAAGAGCTCCTAAACATCAGAACAACAACCTTGCCGGATATTCTGCCAGCTTTTTTAGTGCCAGCAGCTGAACTGGTTAACTTTTTGGCAAAAAGAGTGAGACACCGAAGACGGGGAAAGCGAGCGGGGGCCCTTGTGTGCTTACGGAGACGTAGTGCACGTACGCCCTTACCTGGCATTTTCCTCTCCAACGTTCGCTCACTCAGCAACTGCTGCTGATGAGGAAACAGGGACTTCATGCTTCACCTGGAGGACTTTCAACTCCTCCGCATGGACAGACAAAAAGACCTCTCCGGTGGAAAGACGAAAGATAGAGGCATCTGTTTCGTTATCAACAACACCTGGTGTACTGTATGTAACTGTGATCTCACAACACTGCTCTCCTGACCTGGAATATTTTTTTAGTAACTGCAAACCACTCTACTCTCCACATGAGTTTGCGTCATTCATTCTGGCCACTGTTTACATCCCGCCCCGCACAGACATGCACGGAGCGCAGCATGAACTCACCGACCAGATTCTGAGTGTGGAGCAAACTTTCCCGGACTCCTTACTGATTATCCTTGGAGATTTTAACAATGGAAACCTGAGCGAGGAACTACAGAAATACAGACAGTCTATTAAATGCCCGATGAGAGAGCAGAATGCGTTGGATCACTCGTACACTACCATTAGCGGCGCGTACAGGGCTGTGACTCGCACTACACTCGGCTTCTCAGATCACGTCATTGTGCACCTCATCCCAGCGTACAAACAGAGGCTGAAGCTCTCCAAATCCACTGTGAGGACTTCTAAGAAGTGGAACAGCGAGGCTGTGGAGGAGCTACGCACGTGTTTGAACACAACATACTGGGACGTGTTCAGGGCTGCCACAGGAAGTTTGGATGAGTACACAGACACTGTGACATCATACATTCAATTCTGTGATGACAGCATTATTCCATCACGCACCAAGGTGACTTTCAATAATGACAAACCCTGGTTCACACCCAAACTGACACAGTTAAGACAACAGAAGGAGGCAGCATACAGTGTAGTAGACAGAGACAGCTACAGAGGAGCTAAGTACAGGTTTAGCAGAGAGTTTACTGCTGCTAGATCAAAGTACAAGGCACGTCTGGAGCAAAAGTTTTCTGCTAATGACTCTGCATCTGTATTGCAGGGCCTAAAACAGCTCACAAACTATAAACCAAAAGCTCCACGTTCAGCTGATGACCTCAAACTGGCTGAAAATCTGAACACTTTTTATGCCAGGTTTGACGCCTCACACCCCACCCCTAACACCACTTCAGCCACTTCTGTCTCACACCCCTCCTCCACCCCCACCAAAGTGGACTCCGCCATGCCCACCCTGCAACCCCCCCTCCTCCCCTACTGCCCTCTCAGTTTCGAAGTAGGCGGCTCAGCTTTTCAGGAGGCAAAATCCCTGGAAAGCTCCCGGCCCGGACAGTGTCTCACCTGCCACACTGAGACACTGTGCAGAAGAACTGGCTCCTGTCTTCACAGACATTTTTAAGACCTCTCTGGAGTCATGCCACATCCCAGCCTGCTTCAAACTGTCTCGTCAAACGGTGTGAACGTTTGGATTGCTGACGAAAAGAGCGGAAGACTGCATTGTACGTGGGTGATAGAAAGTGCCTTAGTCCACCACCTCTGTTTAAAGATGGTTTTTCCAAATTGACATGAATGGCTTCCTTGACACCCCTCTCAAACCAGCGATCTTCTCTGGCCAGCACACGTACTTGACTGTCCTCAAACGCCTTTGAGGACAGTCAAGTACGTGTGCTGGCCCTGCCAATGACTCTCAGGCGACCATCCAGGTCATTAACATGCCAATGGTCCACAGGGCTATATTTTCAAGCTCTGCCCCCAGCAAGCTTAGAACTGAAGAAGCTCTCTGGAGAGAGGGCGAAACGTTTTCAAAGAAACCTTTCAGTCCAGTTGACACAGAGAGATCTAACTTTGCATAACTATGACATGGATGAGTGAGAATCTACACAGACGTCTGTTGTGTTGTCTAGCATAGTTTTGTTCAGTTAAACCAGTTATCCCTCTGCACAAGTGGAGCGCCTGTGTTTGGCTCAGTTCTGCTGCTATCTGTGAAGTCCATTACCCTCTCAATGAGCCTGCACAGGACACTGCTGTGTTTGTTTGTGGTGACTCTCACAAAAGTGTGCGCTAAAAAACGATAAATAATAATACACAGAGTAAAACACACATAATAAAACAGAGTCCAAAAAAAAAAAGATCTGCAATTCTTCAATAATCACAGGCAAAAGGATACCCGCTGCTTCCAATAGCAACCACGGGGGTCGCACTCAATGGATGAAAGTCGCACCGACAAAGTCCCTCTGAGTTCTGCTCCACATTAATGCTGAAGCGAAACTACATCACATTTACAACATTCCGATGAGTTGTTTTTCATCTCTGTCCTGTCATTTTACACATGGCTGGTAATCCCTTTAAGAGTTTGGTGTTATTTATACCCGAGAAACAAAGTTATGGTACAAATGTACCCAGAACCACCTTTACAGCATCTTATTTGGTAAAAGCAGCCTCAAGGACAAGCAAATGGCTGATATCATTGTTGATGTTCAGCGTAACTATTTTATGAACTAATTTAAAATTCTAAACTTGTGTGTGCCCATTTCTTACCCATTTAATATATATATAAAAAAAAAAAAAAAAAAAAAAAAAAAAAAACTTCTGTCACTCGTCTTAGAAAGAAGTGAGAGAATTGAATGGTTTGGCAGGGGTTTTAATTGAATGATTATATGTAACACAGCATACTGGAACTTAATAAGCTCTCATGGACAGTTTCCTTTCCATTATCTGATACTTGTCTAGTTCCCAAAAGAATGACTGAATAAGTGTGTGGATTTGAATATTAACTAAAACCACAAAGCAGGAAACTGTAGAATCAAATTCCTGCAAACATTAATTGTGCATCACTGAATGCAAAAAAACTTCTTACATATCTACGGATCTACAGATGTGCATGCCTCCCCTAAAATCTCTTTATAACAACCTGCTATGCTGTATTATGTGTATATATGTCTGATATGTTTGTATTTCTATGATTGTATTTTGTCTGTATTTCTTTGGTTTTATGATTGTATCTGTTCTCCCTCTCTCTCTCTTTATTCTCTCTGTCCTGTCTCCCTCTTTTATTCCTCCTTTACCCAGCCAACTTTCAGCAGGATGGTTCCCCCTTGTAAGCCTGGTCCTGCTCAAGGTTTCTTCCTGTTAAAAGGGAGTTTTTCCCTGCCACTGTGCTTACCTGGGGGTTCAGGCTCTGGGTTTCTACCTCTGTAAAGCACTTAGAGACAATTTTATTGTAAAAGGTGCTATATAAATAAAATTGAAAAAATTGAATTAATGCTCATGTATCATTATTGCATAATGTGCTATATTTTTTATTTTATTTTTCATCATATCAATCAACATAATGGCAAACAACTCAGACTGCTGAATTCTTGTGTGTTATTGAATGATTCTTCAGTATTTTTCAACACTGTTTGGAATTTGGCTCCGCCAGTTTCTAAGCTTCATCTTTAGCTGTTTACAAAAGTCATTCACAACCCACATTTCAAGAGACAAAAATATTATTTTGAAATACCATCATGTTCGTCTGTTCATGCTGAAAAGAACTGGTCTGGTTGTAAACTTTGGTTGTTAAAGGATGACTGTCAGTCACTCTTTTATTAATGCTGAACCTATTAAAAGATGCCAAAAAGTTTGAAACAAAGATAAAGATAACTGTGTGAAATCTGTGGATTTCTGTTGAGTTACAATTATTATTATTATTATTATTATTATTATTATTATTATTATTAGTAGTAGTAGTAGTAGTAGTAGTAGTAGTAATAGTAGTAATAGTAGTAGTAGTAGTATTGGCCTTCCATTCCTGCTAAGGCAATATTTGCCTAATTTCTGGACTGTTTCTTTGTTAAAATTTAAATTTGCAGAAGAGTTAAGACCTAAAATGTTGAGGGGGAATAGTTTAGTCATTTCAAGAGCATTGTTTTTATCATTGACTAGCAGGATGTAAATCCAACATGCAAACCACTCAGCCAACACCATTAAAACACATCAAGGAAGATTAAGACCACTATGTCAATGCCCAGAACCTGCCGAATCTTACTCTCTAATGACTGATTTTCTGTGTATTTGGGTTGGTGATAATAAAACAAATATTTCTTCCTTCTCTCAGTCAGGCCCTCTCTTCTCTTCTCATCCAAAGGCTAGTTATGATTTACCCTTTCCCTCTCACAGATGCAGCCCAGAGATAGCCACTGATATAGAATAGAATAGAATAGAATAGAATAGAATAGAAGTACTTTATTTATCCCAGACATGGGAAATTGACTTGTCCCAGTAGCATCATCAGTATTAACATATTTACTACATATTTACAGTACAATAGTGTGCAATATGAGTGATATGACTGTGCAATATGCAATAAATAATTATAACAATGTGCCACATGAAAGTACTGATGGAGCACATCACAGCACAAGGGCTGTGAGTCTCAGTCAGACGGACTTGTTGAACAGAGTTATTGCACTGGGCATGAAAGATTTATCTGTATCTGTCTTTGTGGCAGCGGAGCTGAATCAGCCTGTTTGAGAAGGTGCTCCGCTGCCTGTCTAGGAGTGGGTGGAGAGGGTGGTCCGGGTTATCCAGAATAGATAGTTTGTTCAGCATCCTCCTCTCCACCACAGCTTCCATGGTGTCCAGATTGCAGCCAATCACGGAGCCAGCCTTTCTGATCCGTTTGCTCAGTCTGTTGGTGTTGCCGGCTCCGATGCTGCCTCCCCAGCAGACTACAGCATAGAACAGTGCACTGGCAGACTTTCAGCACAACTCTGCTGGTACAACAGACTGGTAGAAAATGTCCAAGATCTTGCTGCACACGCCGAAGGATCTCAGCTTCCTCAGGAAGTAGAGTCTGCTCATCCCCTTCTTGTATACAGCCTCGGTGTTGGTCTTCCAGGTCAGTTTGCTGTCTATGTGCACGCCCAGGTACTTGTAGTCCTCCACCACCTCGATGTCCTCTCCCAGGATGCTCAGGGGCTGTGTGGCCGTCCTCTTCTTCCTGAAGTCGATCACCATCTCCCTGGTCTTGGCCACGTTCAGCAGCAGGTGGTTCCTCCCAGACCACTCCACAAAGTCACTCACCAGTGTTCTGTACTCCTCCTCCCTTCCACCACTGATACACCCGACCACTGCAGAGTCATCAGAGAACTTCTGCAGGTGGGCCGACTCAGAGTTGTACTGAAAGTCTGAGGTGTACAGGGTGAACAGGAATGGACACAGCACAGTCCCCTGCGGTGCTCCTACGTCACTCACCAGCACATCAGACAGAGCAGCGCCAAGACGGACAAACTGCGGCCTGTCTGTCAGGTAGTCAGTAACCCAGGAGACCGTGGGTGAGTCAACCATCATCATCTGCAGTTTCTCTCTCAGTAAAAGTGGCTGGATGGTGTTGAATGCATTGGAGAAATCAAAGAAGGTGACTCTAACTGTGCAGCCACCACCATCCAGATGTGAGTGAGCTCTCTGCAGCAGGTATACGATGACATCCTCAACCCCCAAACGGGGCTGGTAAGCAAACTGCAGAGGGTCCAGAGAAGATCTTACCTGTGGACGGAGGTGGGCCAAGACGAGCCTCTCCAGAACCTTCATCACGTGAGATGTGAGGGCTATTGGTCGGTAGTCTTTGGGGTCACAGGGACCAGGCTTCTTGGGCACAGGAACCAGACAGGAGATCTTCCACAGTGTGGGTACCTTCTCCTGGGTCAGGCTGAGGTTGAAGAGGAGGCACAGGATAGTAGACAGCTGACTGGCACAGGTCTTCAGTACCTTAGGGCTGATACCGTCGGGGCCTGCAGCTTTGCCTTGGTGGAGTCTCTCCAGCTGTCTCTTCAGCTGGCCAGTAGTCACAGTCAGCAGGGGGAGTGGGTCCAGGGGGCTCACGGTGGAGTAGGGGTAGGGTAGAGGAGGAGGGTAGCTGGGTGTTTGGAGGCCAGAGTGTGCGGGGGAGGGGGACACAGTGGAGGGCTGTGAACTAAATCTGTTAAAGAAACAGTTCAGCTCATTTGCTCTGTCCGAACTGCTAACTGGCTGCCTGTCTCTGACATTGAAGCCAGTTATTTCCCTCATCCCAGTCCACACGTCTCTCATGTTGTTCTGCTGGAGCTTGGCCTCCAGCTTCCTCCTATAGGAGTCCTTAGCCCTCCTCAGCTCTGCCTTCAGGTCATGCTGTATCCTTCTCATCTCCTCCTTGTCCCCCGATCTGAAGGCCTTCTTCTTCTGGTTGAGAAGAGCTTTCACGTCACTGGTGATCCAGGGCTTGTTGTTGGGGAAGCAGCGTACAGTCCTGGCTGGCAGGATGGTGTGTTCACAGAATTTGATATATTCTGTGATGCAGTCAGTCATGCTGTTGATGTCCTCCCCATGTGGATCACAGAGCACGTCCCAGTCAGTGGACTCAAAACAGTCCTGCAGTGCCTCCTGAGCCTCCTGATTCCACCTCCTAACTGTCCTTGTGGATGCAGGATGCCGCTGGACAAGAGGAACGTACCTTGGTGTCAGAACCACCAGGTTGTGATCTGATCTTCCCAGTGCGGGAAGGGTGTTGGCACTGTATGCGTCCTTTGCGTTTGCATACAGGAGGTCTATTGTTCTATTGTCTCTCGTGGGGCAGTTTACAACCTGGTAGAATGTTGGCAGAGTTTTATCCAGTGTGACATGGTTAAAGTCCCCAGTGATGGTTATGAAAGCATTTGGGTGCAGGGTTTGCAGTTTTGACACGGTGGAGTGAATGGTTTCACACGCTGCCTAGGCATCAGCTGATGGGGGAATGTAAACAGCGATGACAATGGCGGAGGTGAGCTCCCTAGGCAGGAGGTATGGACGCATCCCCACACAAAGCAGTTCAATATCTGGGCTACAGAGACGTTCCTTTACGGTAAGATGTCCCGGGTTGCACCACTTCTCATTGACAAACAGCGCAATCCCCCCTCCTTTCTTCTTACCACTCCTCTCCACATCTCTGTCTGCCCGTATTGTTCTGAAGCCGGGTACAGTAGCGCTGGAATCCGGGAAGCACGAGTGAAACCACGTCTCCGTGAAACACATAACGCTGCACTCACGGAATTCCCTTTGAGTCTTTACAAGCGCCGCTAGTTCGTCCATCTTGTTGCCTAACGATCTCACATTTCCCATAATGATCGCCGGCACCGAAGGTTTATATCTCTTCCGTTTATCCTTCAGCTTATCCCCGGCTCTACACCCCCGGCGTCTCCTACGTAGCTCCGCAGGGATTTCAGGCCTTGGTTCAGGCAGTAGCACTGATGAGTTAGCTGGTTATGAATATGTTCCACGACATGAAAGTCCTCAGCACAACTAATCTGCAAGCTCGGAATCTCTGCTCCTCTCTATGTTTTGCCCAGTCTCTTTGCAGTCCTTTCAGCTTTGTCTCAGTCTGCTTAATGCTAGAGAAGTCAAAAAGCTGGCATGATGTTTAGTGAATTATTCACATGCTGGGGAGCACGGCCACACTTTTGACAGCGTACCCCCAGGGAAACGGTTAGAACCAATTAGAACTTTTCAACACAGCAACCACGCTCACAAATTTTAACTGGGATGTGCAAGTATACTTAGAAGCACACTTTTGCTTGCGTCTGCTGGGTCCATGAGAGGCTGGATCATTCTGTTACGGATTGGTGTGGTGAGGACTCAAACGCAGACACGAGGCAGGTTCAAAACCAAAAAACAACCCTTTATTGGGTGCACACGAGAAAAACGAAGGCGCTCCTTCCTTAAGGACACGGAGAACAAAAGAAACACTAAGAGCCCTGCAAACAACACAGAGACAGAATCACACTGTGACAGGTACATACACCGATACACACAATATCAATGAGGTAATGATCCAGCAACGGGGCCAGCTGGCAGCCTCCCCTATATCTGTCACTGATTGACCTGATCAGTTCCAGGTGTGCAGTCCCTGCTGGATCCTGGGGACCTGCGCCCTCTGCAGGGGAAAGCAGGGCAACCCACGTGGCTCTTAAAGAACGGCAGACCAGACCCTAACAGTACTCCTCCCTCAACGGGCGCCTCCTGGCACCCTACCTGGTCCTTTTGGACCACCCGATGTCCATCATCCAGGGTGGGAGGAGGGGTGTCGGACGGAGGGACCGAGTCGGGCCTACGGGCCTGCGGAACACCTTTTACCGGTGGCTGGGACGCTCGCATCTGAGGCAGAGCCGGCGGGGTCCTCGGCCCTGGCGAAGGAGGCGGAGCCGGCGCTGGAGACGGAGCCAGCACTGCCCTTGGAGCCGGTGGGGACGTCGACCCTGGCGAACGAGGTGGGGCCGGCGGAGACGTGGCCGCTGCTGCTCTGGGAACTGGAGGCGGCGGCGCTTCTGCTGCTGCTGCTGCTCTGGGAACTGGAGGCGGCGGCGCTGCTGCTGCTGCTCTGGGTACTGGAGGCGGCAGCGCTGCTGCTGCTGCTGCTGCTGCTCTGGGAACTGGAGGCGGCGGCGCTGCTGCTGCTGCTGCTCTGGGAACTGGAGGCGGCGGCGCTGCTGCTGCTCTGGGAACTGGAGGCGGCGATGGCGCTGCTGCTGCTGCTGCCGCCCTCAGAACTTGTGGCGGCGATGGCGCTGCTGCTGCTGCCGCCCTCAGAACTTGTGGCATTATGGACTAAGCAATAAGACTGTTTTATCCCTCAGATACACCTTTACTTGTATTTCCTAATAATTATTAATATTATTATTATTATTATTATTATTATTATTATTATTATTATTGTTGTTGTCGTTGTCGTTGTTGTTGTTCTTAATCATAGTTAATAATATTTCCTTTAAAAACTGGTTCCCAACACATAAAAAACAGCCTGCAGAAATTATCTAGAGTGCATTAATTGAGGTATTTTTAAATATTTTAAATAAATGACTATTTCGGGAAGATAAAATCACGTAAAAGTGGGCTTCAAGAAGCGACAAGCTTAATGAATTCACAGACCTTGCCAGTCTTATCGCTGTGTTCTCAGAGCCCATTCTAAGGTGGAGGCACCCTGACTATGACCACCTGGAGCCCGTTACAGAAAGCCGGTTTTCAAAACTCAGAGTCTGGCAAACTCAGAGTTTTTGGTTTCAGAACATGTGTTAAGAGTTGGTTTAATGAACTCGCTGAACCGACTTTCTGAAACCGAAAACCCTGAGTTTTCCTTAACTCACAATGAATTAACTCAGAGTTTTCGCTAAACCTGCTTTCTGAAACAGGCCCCTGGTCTCCTTTGCCAACAAGAAGAATACCACCAGAGGATCTCTGGGTGCAGGTTGGCTCGTAAGAGTCCACAGCTCTGTAATGAGGCCAAATCTAGCTGTTCTTTAAAAGTGATAAGTGGACTGATGGATATAGTGGAGGCAGACCAGTATGGGGCCAATGTGATGCCTTTAAAACTTGTGAGAAGCCTCAATGCTGTCTTTTGAATTATTTGAGTAACCACCCATGGGGGGTGAAAAAGGAATTTTTTTTATATATATATATATACATAAAAAAAAAAAAATTCCCTTCTCACCCCCTTGGGTGGTTCCTCCTCTATTCTAAGCTCGGGTCCTCTACCAGAGGCCTGGGAGCTTGAGGGTCCTGCGCAGTATTTTTGCTGTTCCTAGTACTGCACTTTTCTGGACTGAGATGTCTGACGTTGTTCCAGGGATCTGGGCGACGTCTGAGCCGGCATGCCATGTGTTTTATTGTCACTCATCATCGTATGAGATAGGCAGTAGCATGAAGGGTCTTGCCCAAGGACCCACACTGGATGCATTACTCCTTGTGCCCTCCTGGAATTGAACCCTGGTCCCCCGTGTACCAGTCCGGTGCCATATATATATATATACAGTTGAAACCAGAAGTTTACATACACTACATAAAAACACACATATGCTTTTTTTCCTCACTATCAGACATGAAATAAAAATAAACTTTTCCTGTTTTAGGTCAATTACAATTAACAAAATTATTTCTATTTGCTAAATGTCAGAATAATGAGACTAGGGTTTTTTTTAGACAATTCTTTATTACTTTTATCAAAGTCAAAAGTTTACATACATTTCATTAGTATTTGGTATTACTGCCTTTAAACTGCAGTACTTGAGTCAAACGTCTTGGATATCCTTCCACAAGCTTCCCACAAGAGTTGGTAGGAATTTTGGCCCATTCCTCCTGACAGAACTGGTGTAACTGAGCCAAGTTTGTAGGTCGCCTTGCATGTACACGCCTTTTCAGCTCTGACCATAAATGTTCAATAGGATTTAGATCCGGGCTCTGTGATGGCCACTCCAAAACATTGACTTTGTTATTGTTAAGCCACTTTGTAACCAGTTTGGCAGTATGCTTCGGGTCATTGTCCATTTGGAAGATCCATTTGCACCCAAGCTTCAACTTTCTGGCTGATGTATTCAGATGTTGCTTCAATATTTCCACATACTGTTCTTTCCTCATGATGCGATCTATTTTGTGAAGTGCACCAGTCCCTCCAGCAGCAAAACAACCCCACAACATGATGCTACCACCCCTGTGTTTTACAGTTGGGATGGTGTTCTGAGGCCTGCAGGCTTCCCCCTTTTTCCTCCATACATAACGATGGTCATTGTGGCCGAACAGTTCGATTTTAGTTTCGTCAGACCACAAGACATGTCTCCAAATATTTAAGTCTTTATCCTTGTGTGCATTTGGAAACTGTAATCTGGCTTTTCTATGTTTCTTTTGGAGTAATGGCTTCTTCCTGGCAGAGTAGCCTTTCAGCCCATGTCTGTACAGTACTCGTTTCACTGTTGATAATGACACATTCTTACCATCTTCAGCCAGCATCTTCACAACATCTTTTGCCTTCGTCCTTGGGTTGTTCTGGACATATCGGACCACAGTACGTTCATGTCTGGGACTCAGAACCCTTCCTGAGCGATACGATGGCTGGACGTTCCCATGATGTTTATACTTGCGTACAATTGTCTGAACAGATGAACGTGGCACCTTCAGGCATCTGGAAATTGCACCCAAGGATGAACCAGACTTGTGCAAATCCATCTGGGATTTCCCTAATTGTTTAAAGGCATAGTGATCTTAGTGTATGTAAACTTTTGACTTTGATAAAAGTAATAAAGAATTGTCTAAAAAAACCCTAGTCTCATTATTCTGACATTTAGCAAATAGAAATAATTTTGTGAATTATAATTGACCTAAAACAGGAAAAGTTTATTTTTATTTCAAGTCTGACAGTGAGGAAAAAAAGCATGTGTGTTTTTATGTAGTGTATGTTTCAACTGTATATATATATATATATATATATATATATATATATATATATATATATATATATATATATATACAAATATTTTTTTTACTTATAGGAATCGCATTTCATTTCATCAACAAACAAAAATGAATGTAATGCGTTGATTAAAAACCTTCAGCAGTTTCAACAAGACAACTTGACTTTTTGTCTTTTTTAAACAAGCGTCGATCCATATTAACATGGCCCTGTTACTCCACTTTTAGCCAGCTGATAACACAAACTAGCTTGTTGACATTGTCCGAGAGGAGAGCTGGCCGCTTCTTGTTTACCATTTCGCCTGCACCTGAGAAGAGTCTCTCACATGGAACAGTGGTTACAGGAGTGGCAAGATATTTGCAAGGCAGCAGTGCCAGCTTCTCATGAGCTCCTGAATGAGCTGATAACCGCTCCAATGGATAGTTCTGCTCTGTAAAAGTGCATGATTCTGTCTGGCAACTCTGACTCTGACCCCATCTGTAAGATTTGGTTACTCATCTTCACAAGTCTGTTGAGGTGGGGATTGTCCATGCAGAAGTCCTTCCAATGTGGTCCACGCCACCCTCTCTTTAACTCTTGGGGAGGCACTCCAAGTCCTTGAATCTAAGCTCCAAAGCTGTTGCTTTAGGATTCAACACACAGAATCTCTGTTACCAGTCGTAAAGACGCACACAAAGGTAAAGATGGAGGAAGAACAAAACAGTTATTAAAACAAGACAAACTCAAATGGATTTTCTTTAATCAATTTAGTTTATTTCAGCCTAAATTGCAGTTTGTCCCTTTCTGGTGGTCTCAGCATGACTGGTTTGTTGCTCTGTTGGTCCAGGGTCAGTTTGATTGCTGTGTTGAATGTGTTTACTTCCAGTGTGCTGGCATGTCCTGGATCTATGAGTCCTGCTGCCCCAGAGTTGCGTGCTGTGCTTCAGGTTCTAAGACATTTGCCGAACTATGTTTGAAGTGGCTGATCATTTTTTCCTAAACTTGGATAATGCACTCACTAATACACTGTTATCAAGACTCACAGCGATGTACACACAAGGCAATGATCAAATAGCAAATATTTAGTCGCTGTTGTCCTGTTTCCTGCACAGTCTCTACAGTTGTGTTTTGAGACTTTAATTCTCAGAAATTCAATTCAATTTAATTTTATTTTATTTATATAGCACCTTTTACAATAAAATTGTCTCTAGGTGCCTTACAGAGGTAGAAACCCAGAGCCTGAACCCCCAGGTAAGCACAGTGGCAAGGAAAAACTCCCTTTTAACAGGACGAAACCTTGAGCAGGACCAGGCTTACAAGGAGGAACCATCCTGCTGAAAGTCAGCTGGGTAAAGGAGGAATTGCCCGATAGCTAAAAGCTCGTCCTCTCAGTCTACTTTGATGAATTCTAGGAACTACAAGTAAACCTGCACTCTGTGATCTGAGTGTTCTTTTAGGAATATACGGAACTATGAGATCCTGCAAGTATGATGGAGATAGTCCATTGAGAGCTTTATATGTTAGAAGGAGAATCTTAAAATCTATTCTAGATTTCACTGGAAGCCAGTGAAGAGAAGCTAAAACTGAAGAGATATGCTCCCTGGTGCTGGTTCCTGTCAGAACTCTGGCTGCAGCGTTCTGGATCAGCTGCAGGTTTTTAATGGAATAATTTGGACATCCTGACAGTAATGAGTTGCAGTAGTCCAGTCTAGAGGTAACAAAAGCATGGACAAGTTTTTCAGCATCACTCTGTGACAGGATGCTCCTGATCTTGGCAATATTACGGAGGTGAAAGAAGGCGGTCCTAGAAACCTGTTTAATATGAGGGAGAAATGACATGTCCTGGTCCAAGATAACTCCCAGGTTCCTTACAGCCGCACTGGAGGACAAGGTAATGCCATCCAAAGAGAGAATGCTATCTGATAATCTAGTCATCAGATGTTTAGCGCCAAGAACAATAACTTCAGTTTTGTCTGAGTTAAAAAGTAGGAAATTGGAGGTCATCCAGTTTTTTATGTCTTTGAGACATGCCTGGGGCCTGGCTAAAGGTTCTGTTTCATCAGGTTTCATGGATAAATACAGCTGCGTATCGTCGGCATAGCAATGAAAATGTGTGCCGTGTCTCTGAATAATATTTCCTAGAGGGAGCATGTAAAGAGTGAACAGGATTGGCCCAAGCACTGAACCCTGTGGAACACCATGATGAACCTTTGTAAATTCAGAGGAAGCATCACTAACATGAACAAAATGAAATCGATCTGATAGATAAGATTTAAACCAGTCTACAGCTGTCCCTGTGATCCTAATTTCATGTTGTAGCCTTTGTAATAAAATGCTGTGATCTACAGTATCAAAGGCAGCACTGAGGTCCAGTAAAACCAGTACGGAGATAAGTCCACGGTCTGATGCCATGAGGAGGTCATTAGTGACTTTAACCAGTGCTGTTTCTGTGCTATCATGAGCTCTGAAAGCAGACTGAAACACTTCAAATAGACTATTCCTGTTTAGGTGATCAGTTAGCTGACTGACAACCAACCTCTCAAGTATCTTAGAGATGAATGGGAGGTTGGATATCGGTCTATAATTTGCTAAAACGCCTGGGTCAAATGAAGGTTTTTTAAGTAAAGGTCTGATAACAGCAGTTTTAAACACCTGACGTACATAACCTGTTGTCAAGGATACATTGATCTGATCTAATACTGATGCCCCAATCAGAAGAAAGACATCCTTGAAAAGCTTAGTTGGGATGGGGTCCAGGAGACATGTGGTTGCTTTAGATCCATTTATGCTGGAGGTCAGCTCAGGGAGATCTATGGGCAGGAAGCTGTCCAGAGGTAGATCAGGACTAGACGGGGTTGCTAACAAGGTCAGATCATCAGTTGTCATGGAGCGACCTTGATCGATCTTTTCTCTAATGTTAGTGATTTTATTGGTGAAGAAACTCATAAAGTCTTCACTGCTAAGAGTTGCAGGAATAGAAGGCTCAACCGAGCTGTGACTCTTTGTCAACCTGGCTATGGTGTTAAACAGAAAACGCGGGTTGTTTGATCTATTAATGAAGTGTAGTAAGCTGTTCTGCCTTTACAGAGGGCCTTCTTATATGTTAATAAGCTGTCTTTCCAAGTGCTTTGGGAATCAGCTGATCTGGCGGAATACCAGAAGACCATCCGTCTTGATGCCTGCTTAAGGGTTCGGATGTGTGTATTATACCACGGAGCCAGTCTTCCATGGTGTGTGAACCTATTCTTCAGTGGGGCAACCGAATCTAAAACTATACGCAGTGTGGCTGCAGTGTCATTGACAAAGCAATCAATATCTGCAGGAGTAACATTTAGATCAGAATGATCTGTTGCACCAGTAGGAGGTGCTATAGGGAACAGCGCTGCTATTTCAGTTACAAATCTGTCTCTGGTATCTTCAGAGACACCTGCTGTAGTGAACCTTCCTGTCATGTGCTGCTCGGTCTGCTAGAGTAAAATCAAAGGTTATAAGTGAGTGGTCTGAGAGGAGGGGGTTGTGGGGAACAACTAACAGGTTCTCATTTTCTAAACCATGGGTGAGAACCGGATCCAGAGTGTGATTATGAGAGTGCGTCAGTTCATTTACTAACTGAGAGAAATCTATTGAAGCTAACAGTGAGTTAAACGCCGTCTTAAGACTGTCAGTATCATCATCCATATGGATGTTAAAATCACCCACTATAATGACTTTATCTGTACTGACCACTAAACTAGATGAGAAATCTGAAAACTCAGCCAGGAACTGTGTGTAAGCAGCCGCAGGTGACTAATACAACTGGCTTTTCTGACTTCCTGTTGTGGTGAGAGAGGCTGATAGTGAGACTCTCGAAAGAGCTACAGGTAGCTTTAGGTTTGGGGTTGACTTGAAGGCTGGAGCGGTAGATTGCTGCCACTCCACCTCCTCTGCCTGCACTTCAAGGAACATGATAGTTAATATGACTTGATGGAGTTGCTTCATTTAAACTAACAAATTCTTCATCCTGCAACCAAATCTCCGTGAGAAAGAAAATATCAGACAGATGATCTGTTATTAAATCATTAACTAGAAGAGATTTAGACCGAAGAGATCGTATGTTCAACAGACCACATCTAACTGTTTTAGTTGTTTCTGAGTATTTACTGCTGTATATTTTTTATAAGGTTATTATTATTAACACCTCTTGACTTATTTACTAGATGAACTGTGGGAGGACGAGGTACTGACACTACTACTATTGTATTATTAAAAGTAATGTTACTGTGAGTGTTTTTAGTCTCATTGTTATTTTTATTGGAGGGCGGCAGTCTTACAGAAGCAGCAGAGAAGCGTGTAAGACAGCGACTCTGCCTCCTGGCCTCGACCCTGGGTTGTCCGAAGGTTGGTTGTCCAATGAACTTTGCTATATTGCTAGAGATAAGAGCTGCACCACCCCAGGTGGGATGAATGCGGTCTCTGCTGTTTTCCCCAAAAAGTCTCCCAGTTATCTATGAAGGCCACGTTATTTTCTGGACACCACCGCGACAACCAGCGACGGAGCGATGACATGCAGCTTAACATGTCATCACTGGCCAGATTTGGGAGGAGACCACAGAACGCTACGGACATCGTTTTGGCGAAGTTACACACCGACTCCATATTAAGTTTAGTAATCTCCGACTGGCGCAGCCGGGCGTTGTTAACGCCGACGTGAATGATAATTTTGCTGTATTTGTGCTTATCTCTCACCCACTGCTTTAAGTTTCCCTCTATGTCACCCGCTCTGGCCCCCGGGATACATTTAACTATCTCTGGTGTCGGCTTCACGTAACGAAGAATAAAGTCGCCAATAACCGGGGTCGGTTTCTCAGTGGGTGTGTCACTGAGTGGGGAAAAGCTGTTTGCAACATGAAGCGGTTGGTGGTGAACCACAGGCCTTTGTTTCAGGCTACGCTTCCTTCGAACCGCCACCCAACCACCCTGACTACCCAGCTGCTCGGGGGCGGCGGGGGAACAGCTAACATTAGCTGAACTGGGCCAGTCCGCACAGGCTAACTGGTGCTGGCTAGCTACAGGGGCTACGATGCTATCTGGTGTGCGGAGCCTCGCCTCAAGCTCACTAAGCCTCGCCTCTAGAGCTATAAATAAGCTACACTTTCTACACGCTTGACTCTCAGTAAAGGAGGCCGAGGAGTAACTAAACATTTCACACACTTTGCAGAACACTGGAGAAAGAGAAACAGTGGCAGAGGGAGTGGATTTAGCCATGCAGGCAGTGAGCGCAGCTGTGCGGAGTGAAATAGACAAAGCGAAGTATAGAACCCAAAGGATTGTGCGGTTACTAAACTTTCACCAAGGTGCTTGTGTACTACTAAACAGGATAAACACAAAGCTAACAAAATAATTAACAACAGTAAATCCACCGTAGCAAACACCAGGAGAAAAGAACGAGTAGGACGGAGCAGAAACAGGAAATGACGTGATACGTTACCGATGACGTCTCTGGTCAGAATTAGATGTGTAGTCAGACCAAAATAGTTACTGTTTCTCAAAGTCTAGTAGTCTTTTTCTATCTTTTTAGTGTAGCCATATAGGTTAATTATGTTAAAAGTTTTAATCAGAATAATCTTGATGCGTTAATTTTTACAGCTCTGATCAGCAAAGTCTCATATGAAAAAGATGGAAAAGCTGAAATGCGAAACTGAAATTTTACAGAACCTTAAGGAGAAAGCTTAATTTAACGGTGGATTACACTGAAAGCTTTAACAAGATGCATGCTCGTAAATTAACCATGAGTATGTTTTTTGTTTCCACAGATACTGCCTATGAGGTCAAGAACGTGCATCCATTCTCAATAACTTGTGTCTTTTATTTAGTCCTGTGTTCCTCCTAGGCCACAGGTTACTATCCTAGCAGCTCACACACAAAAATGGGAATAACGCCCTGTGGGTGCGCATGCCCGCCCCATAAACTGAAATGTGCGTCCTGACGAGCCGGTTGTGTGTGTGATGTTTCACGGCCCTTGGACAAACAGGCCCAGAGAAATCCCTAATAAACTGAAAACGGTATAGAACAAGTATAGAAAAACACAAAAAACCACTATAAGTGCGCATCCGCAGGGCATAGGGCGCATGCCTGACCCATACATTAAAACGTCCGTCCCAATGAGGTGGTCGGGTATGTTAAGTTTCAAGTCCCTAGGACGAACGGGCCATGAAAAATCCCCAAAAAAACTCTCCAATAGGTGGCTTTTTTAAAAGTTGAGTTACAGAAATGCATGAACTTTTTCAGGACATTCAAATTTTCCTGTAGCTAACCCACCTGCTAACAGCTGCCGTCAGGTAGTGAGGTTTACTCTGCATTGACTGTGGGTGAACAGTTTGTTACCCTTGTGGTTTTGTAATAAACAGAGTTGCAAGTGATTTGTGCACTTGCGTGTGTCCTGCAGAGGACATTGTGTTAGAAATCTCTCCTGCTGAGGAGACGATTTGAGGCCTGTGAGCCTCTGTAGCTGTCAGCTACAGGCTAATAGCCACTGAGAAATGTTTCTCTGGGAACTGTTGAGTTCCGATCGGGTCGCCTGTGTATATCAGTGGGCATAACCTTAGGTGGGGCTTATCTGCCATCACAAGTGAATGTGCCGCCGCCTGGTGGACAACTTTGGTAATTGAAGGTTGAGGACAGTTCACGCTGCATGTGCGCATGTGTGAATATCACGCTGATTTTTGATCAAGACTTGCTCTTGCATTAGTGTTTGATGAAGCATTTGAGTTTGAAAGACCATAACAGGTCTTGTAATTGAAACTGCTGCTTCGCTAACCCTCTAGTGGTCGACACTGATACTACATCTAGGAGTTTGAATCTTCAAATCTTTTGAAGGTTTCACTACTGCTTGTGTCTACCTGCTGTTTCCCTGTTTGACTTGTAGGCTGATCTTGACTGTCTACTACACTGCCTGGCCAAAAAAAAAAAATAAAGTCACCAGCAAAAAAAAAAAGGTCACACACTCTAATATTTCGTTGGACCGCATTTAGCTTTGATTACGGCACTCATTCTCTGTGGCATTGTTTCGATAAGATTCTGTAATGTCACAAGATTTAGTTCCATCCAGTGTTGCATTAATTTTTCACCAAGATCTTGCATTGATGATGGTAGAGTCTGACCGCTGCGCAAAGCCTTCTCCAGCACATCCCAAAGATTCTCAATGGGGTTAAGGTCTGGACTCTGTGGTAGCCAATCCATGTGTGAAAATGATGTCTCATGCTCCTTGACCCTTTCTTTCACAGAGCCCGATGAATCCTAGCATTGTCATCTTGGAATATGCCCGTGCCATCAGGGAAGAAAAAATCCATTGATGGAATAACCTGGTCATTCAGTATATTCAGGTAGTCAGCTGACCTCATTCTTTGAGCACATACTATTGCTGAACCTAGACCTGACCAACTGCATCAACCCCAGATCATAGCACTGCCCCCACAGGTTTGTACAGTAGGCACTAGGCATGATGGGTGCATCACTTCATCTGCCGCTCTTTTTACCCTGATGCGCCCATCACTCTGGAACAGGGTAAATCTGGACTCATCAGACCACATGACCTTCTTTCATTGCTCCAGAGTCCAACCTTTATGCTCCCATTGAGAATCTTTGGCATGTGCTGGAGAAGGCTTTGCACAGTGGTAAGACTCTACCATCATCAATGCAAGATCTTGGTGAAAAAATAATGCAACACTGGATGGAAATAAATCTTGTGACATTGCAGAAGCTTATCGAAACAATGCCACAGAGAATGCGTACCGTAATCAAAGCTAAAGGCGGTCCAATGAAATATTAGAGTGTGTGACCTTTTTATTTTTTGGTGACGACTTTTTTTTGGCCAGGCAGTGTATTACAAATGCTGTAACCTGATCACACTTTGATAATCTCAGACTTTATTTTTGTTATTTTCTTGTCACAGCTGCTCCTCTGCTCTGCTCCAGCTCTCACCCTCCCCTCTCTGTGATACCTGCCCTGCGCTCCTGATCAGTCACACCTGCACTGCATTTCTGACGAGCAGCACCGGCTGCTTGTCTGCAACCAGTGCAGCTATATAAACTGCAGACTCTAAGAGCCTTATTGCCAGATCGTTTCTCATTTGCCTGTGTGTTTCAGCTAGAGCGTTCCTGTGTTTGTTATCTGATTGCATGTGACTCTGCTGTATCTGTGTCAGGCAGCTTACAGGAAGGGACCCAAGAGCGACACAACTTGAAGTGCTAAATATCACGGGTTTATTCAAAGTGGACAAAACAAGACTCAGGTGATCTCACGATAAACAGATTAACGATCCAAACGGACAGGAAGAACAGGTAATGATCCAACAGTCCGAACAGACAGAAAACGAGCAATCCAAACAATAATCTGAATTTATCTGAACAAGCAGGAAAGTGAGCAACGATCCGACAACCCGATTGTTCCAGAGCTTGCCTTTTATGAGGTTGCCTTGATTACTGACGAGCAGCACATGATTCAGGTGTGCCTGAACAGGAGTGCGGGACAAGTGTGACAGGGAAGGGAGGGTGAGAGCTGAAGCAGAGCAGAGCAGCGGCTGTGACAATCTGAGCTAATCCTGTGTTGTCTCCTGGCAGACCAGTCTGCTTTTTGTTTGTTTTTAATTCCAAAGTAGGCAGACAGAGGATCAGGGAATCTCAGAGTTAATTCCATCTTGGTGTCGCTCCTGGGTCCCACTCCAAACCTGACATTCTCTGACACATTTTGTAAGTTTAATTGATTGTAATTGGAGATCAACAGGCGGATTAGTGTGGCATCTGCAGTAATGCAGACTCTGCACCAGTCCGTTGTGGTGAAGATAGAGCTGAGTCAAAAAGGCGAAGCTCTTGATTTACCGGTCGGTCTTCGCTCCTACCCTCACCTATGATCATGAGCTTTGGGTAGTGACCGAAAGAACGAGATCACGGGTACAAGTGGCCGAAATGAGTTTCCTTCGCAGGGTGGCTGGGCTCACCCTTAGAGATAGCGTGAGAAGCTCTGCCATCCGGGAGGAGCTCGGAGTAGAGTCGCTGCTCCTCCGCATTGAGAAGAGCCAGATGAGGTCGCTCGGGCACCTAGTAAGGATGCCTCTCGGACGCCTCCCTGGTGAGGTGTTCAGGGCACGTCCCTCCGGTAGGAGGCCCCCGGGAAGACCCAGGACACGCTGGAGGGACTATGTTTCTCGGCTGGCCTGGGAACACCTCGGGATCCCCCCGAAAGAGCTGGACGAAGTGGCTGGGGAGAGGGAAGTCTGGGTTTCCCTGCTTAGGCTGCTGCCCCCCGAAACAGAATCGGTGACAAAGGGCAGCCCTGGGTGCCAAGTGCACATATGGACACCTTTATGCCTGAACATGGTGTTTGTTATGGACAATCTGTGATGAGCACAGAAGTCCAACAACAGTCGCTGCCAACGTGAGCACTGAAGTCACCCAGGAGGACGAGGGAACCCCCAGAAGGAGCACTCTCCAGTACTCCCTCTAAGGACTCCAAAAAGGGCGGGTACGCCAAACTGCTGTTTGGGCCATAGACACAAACCACAGTCAGCACCCGTCCCCCCACCCGAAAGCGGAGGGAGGCCACCCTCTCGTCCACCGGGGTAAACTCCAACGTACAGGCACCAAGCGGGGGGGGCAACAAGTATCGTCACCCCTGCCCGTCACCTCTCACCATCAGCAACTCCAGAATGAAAGAGTGTCCAACCCCTCTCGAGGAGGCTGGTTCCGAAGCCCCTGCTATGCGTCGAGGTGAGGCCGACTATATCTATTCGGAACTTCTCAACCTCGCGCACCAGCTCCGGCTCCTTCTCCATCAGAGAGGTGACATTCCACGTCCCTAGAGCTAGCTTCTGCAGCCGAGGATCGGACCACCAAGGTCCCTGCCTTCGGCTGTCACCCAATACACACTGCATCTGACCCCTTTGGCCCCTCCTGCAGGTGGTGAGCCCACGGGAAGGGGGTCCCATGTTTTCTCTTCAAGCTGTGCCCGGTCGGACCCCATGGGCAAAGGTCCAGCCACCATCATGCCCTGCCCCCAGGCCTGGCTCCAGGAGAGGGTTCCCGGTGACCTGCGTCCGGGCAAGGGAAACGTGGTACCATCTGTGGTCATCATCAGAAGGGGTCCTGGGTCGAGTCCACACCTCTCAAAGATAAGGCTCTGCACAAAATGCTGGGTAGCTGGCTAGCAGCCCGAGCCAAACAGCTTCACAAGCTGCTGCAGCAAGTAAGCGGCAACCTCAAGAATCAGGCCCAACGCATCTCACAGCTAAAAGATGAGAATAAAACTAGAACAACTTAGCGCATTGTGACGATCACTGGCTCAAACTGAAACTCATATCAGTGAACTAAAAGATCAACTTAATGATAAAAACACTATAATAACTGAGTTAAAAGAGAAAAACAGCAAATTAAAAGAGACGTGAAGAAAAGTTAACAGAAGTTGAACGGTTTGACAAAACTGATGGCTTGTTACAACAGGCCATCCTAGAAATTAGACATCTTAAGATCAAAGCAATGCAGATCAAGAGCAGCTGTCATGGAAAGAGTCACAATTATTGAATCTTCAGGGTAAGCTTGCTGAAGTTCATCAAGAAACACATGGTTTAGAAGAAGAACTAAAGGCTGTTCACAAACACCTCAGAGACTCTAAGGAGGTCAATCGAGCCCAACAAGAACTCCGCGCAAAGGCTCAAGAGGAAAGAAAAATGGCTCCCATCAGTGCCAAGGAAGTTCAAAGAAACTTACCTGCATGACCTGACCTACCAGTTAGGCCAAAGTCCTTTGAAGCCGACTAAACTACTCCTTGGCTGAATTCCCCTCGGTGGTCTCACCCATTTTCAGGCGCCCAACCTAACCAGGGCCCCTCAGACAGAGACCTAGATAAAATTGCTCGCAACATTCCACGCTTTGAGCCCAGTCCAGGTGGTTCTCATGATGTCAGAGCCTACCTGGATGATATTAGCTTTTATTTACGTGGTTTCCAAAATGCCACTATTGATCACAAAATCTATTTGATTCACGTGACTGCAAGTCGCGATGTCAGCAGGTTCATTGACCACTAATCTGATTTAGTCAGAAGAAACTATGACCTGCTTTGAGAAGCATTGGAAAAAGAATTTTCCAACCCCTTAGCCCTGACTGGCCTGTCCAAAGCCATGACAATAAAACAAGGAAGACATGAGTCTCCCCAAGAGTACTATCATAGACTCTTCAAAGCCTATTTTGGTTCTAAAACTGAACCTGGGATGGAGGAGGATGTGAACTTTAAAACACTCTTTGTCCAAAACCTCCACCCTGCAACTAGTGCATAGCTAGGTATACTAGCTAACCCCTACACGTCAGCAATCCAACACCTGTGTGACATGGTCTCCCTTGGATCCACAAAACACATACAATCTCAGACCAGAAAGGTAGAACCTAACACCGTCTTGTGTCTGAGCGCTGATCCTTTGCCCATGGAGCTAGAAGGAGCTCCCTATCATAAACCCAAGGACCTGACCATCAGTCTGACCCCCTACATCTATCTACAGGTGTCCCTCAGGGGTCCATATTGGGACCAATTCTGTTTAAAATATACATAAATAACATAGTTCATGCTGCTGGTACCTCTCACATCCACCTATATGCTGACAACACCATTCTGTACACATCCAACCAGTCCCTGAACACAGCCTTATCCTCCTTGCAGTGCAGTTTCAACTGCCTCCAACAAGCCCTGTCTAATCTTCACCTTCACTTAAATACCACTAAAACCAAATACATGATCTTTAGCCGTAATCTACCTCAGACTCCCTGTCACCTAAACATCTCCTCCCTGGATGGTACATCACTGCAACTTGTCAGTTCATATAAATATCTTGGCATGTGGCTAGACAGTACACTCTCCTTCAATATTCACATCAATTCACTACTCACCAAAGTTAAATCAAGAATTAGTTTTCTTTATCGCAATAAAACATCTTTCACACACACTGCAAAATACAACCTGGTTAAAATGACAATAATTCCCATATTTGATTACGGCGATATAATTTACAGATCTGCATCCAAGACTCTACTCCATAATCTCGATGTCATTTATCATTCAGCAATCCGTTTTGTCACTGGTGCCCCTTTTAATACCCATCACTGTCATTTGTATTCACTTGTTAACTGGCCATCACTCTATTCTCGTAGACTAATAAACTGGTACAAATTCATTTATAAAACAATAACTGGTAAAACCCCTCAATATCTCCGCTCACTAATCAACATCTCCACCAATACTCGCAATCTCTGCTCCAACAGCATCATCACCATGAACATCCCGCGGGTTCGTACATCACTTGGTCAAACTGCATTTCACTTCGCTGCTTCCAACGACTGGAACAACCTACAGAAAACATTAAAACTCCAAACACTACCGTCCTTATCTACCTTTACAAACACAATAAATACTGTCGTCTATGATCACTGTGACTGTTTTTAAATAGTGTCTTGTACGTGTGTATAATGTAAATAGTGAGTGTGACTGGTCTTATGTTGATGTGGCCCTTCTTGTATATTGTGTATTATGTTATGTATATGTGTGATATTCTGCTGTGTGAAGGTTCTGCTGCCTCTTGGCCAGGTCGTCGTTGAAAATGAGAATTGGTTCTCAACCGACCTACCTGGTTAAATAAAGGTTAAATAAATAAAAATAAAAAGACCAGAGGTGAGGTTATTCAAAGCAGTCTTGGTCTGGCAAAAACTCCAGGTTTGAGCGAAAGCAACAGAATCATAACTCTCACCAAATCAATTTTTCTCCTAAACAGAGAAGGTGTTACAACCCGAAAGACGGCTACACCCCGAATAAGCCTTTCTCGAGGTCACCCTGTGGTGATTCTCCCATCAATAATTCAAGTATTAGTGTTAATCGCCCACATACCTTCACCCATGAAAATGATGACGATGAATGCAAAACCAAAGCATCGGGCCTCAGCAAAGAAGACTTTCAATTGATTAAACAGACTGTGACTAAACAGATCCTCAAGGACATGCAGGAAAAGGAAAGCAGGAAAGCTGACATCTTTTCAGTGATAGTGAAACCAACAAACCGCTCTAAACCTTTTGAAAAATGAGTGTTGCCAGAAACGCTGTGAACTTAAATCTGGTCTCTCACAGAAAGAGGCCTCAACTGCAAGCCACAACAAGCATGAAGACTTGAAACAGGGGGGTAAAGAATCTGATCCCCCTGATGCTGTCTTGTCAGCACAACTTAACTCACAAGACACGCCTCTTAGTGGCAATGAACCAGTCATCCAAGAAGAACCTCCTTTCCAACAATTCTTGTGTGATCTTAAAGAGAGAGGTGTGTCTAGGAATTTTACCTACCCACCACTATTGAAAATGTTCTCACGCATGAAGCACTCCTTGACACAGCTGCTGACATTACTTTCATGTCATCCAAGCTCTTCCACAACCTCTGGAAAATAGCTCAACAGTCAAACAAATACTTGAAGCTCCAAAACTGCGCTTTGAAAGTCCAACCGTATGCTTCTTCAGGGACCACCTTGACGGCTATGACTATGGTGCAGCTAACCATTGGACCGATGACCATCGTCCATCCAGTATATGTGTCACCACTTACTGCCATTCCTTTCCTTATTGGTAAAGACCTCCTTAATCGGTTTGATCCCTTGATTGACTTCAAACGTGTCATAATCTGGGCCCAGGTTTGCCAACCTGTACCTATCTAGTTTTCATGAGACCGTGAGTTCCAATGTCATGTTCTTGAAACCGGCGAGATCAGTGTCAACGTCCAGGGTGAACCACCCCATCAAACTGGAACTGTCTGGCTGGACAGTCCACCAAGCCCCGAACCTGAAACTTTGTGGTCATCTTCGGAACTACTGGTCAACCAAGAACCTTTCTGGTGCTCCCAAAATGCTTCTCCCAACGGCAACCCAGTTGTGACCGTAGACCTCTTGAGGGCCTCATGCCATCACTACCTTTGACCACAATATCTGCAAAGATATGGTCACCACCTCCGTGGATGGCTGCTCATTCCATCACAAGACTCGTCCGTGCCGGAGTGGGGGTGGAATGGGTCAACAACAACCCATATGAACCCCAAAACTTTCAACTGGGACCTCAGCCTTCTCAATATGCTGAAATTGCGGGAATTTTGATTACCCTCCAATTGGCTGCAGCAAAGAACATCAAAACGCTTGTAGTCTGCACTGATTCTAATTATGCCCGACTCAGCTTCTTATTCCACTTAAATGCTTGGAAGCGTAACGGCTTCATCACGTCAAACAGGAAAACTGGCAAACACAAAGAACTGTTTGTGACCACCTGGTGGAAACACATGACATTTTGAAGTGTGATTTAGATAAATGCTGACAGACTAGATAGATAGATCATCAGTACCTCTCACAACAATGAAGACAACGGGAGACTCTGACAATAAATTTTTGACCTAGAACTGTTGAAGCAATAGGCCTCATAAGTCCTCAGTCAACACATTGTTAGTCACTCACATACTGTATGTTACAGCCTTGTACATGTCTAGGGTGAATACACATTTATTTCTTAGTTACTAATCCAATAGAGCCTACTAAATTACCCACAAGTTTAGTTAGCTTTTAGCTGCTAACCCAATTGACTCAATTAATTATTTCATTTGGCTAATCTTCCTTTGAGACCCAGCTTATAATCTAGGAGATGCCTGCGCCCTGTCACCCATCGACATTCCGATCTTCAGCGGTACAAGGATTCCTGAACAGCGAACCATGAACCAAGTGGGGGAAATGTAGCGGAACAACTCGGATGCCTCCCTTTGATTTCTGAGTACCAAACACGAGATCATTATCTTTATGACTGTTTTAGGCATCATGACGCTGGCAGGAGGAGGCGCTAAATTTTTCTTCATCAAAGTAAATTCTAACCTGGCTAATATTGTTCTCCAGGGAATTAGCACAGTGCCACCTAAAGTCTGAGAGTGGTAATCTGTTCAAGCCAGCAGGAGGAGGCGCAAAATTTTCTAGCACCAAAACTCTGACCATCCTCACAGGAATTTACTAATGGACATTTTGTTGGTTTGTTGGTAATCTGTTCAAGCCTTTATTTTGTCACACTGGAACGTATTGTTGTTAATTATCACACGAGATACCATGTGTATTGTATGCGCATCTTAAGACTGATATAGTTGTGTGTTTGTTGACCATTTCATAAATGAAGGTCAGAATTTAGTCCATAGTAGATGCAACATGTGCATATAACTTCTCACAGGTAAAAACTAGAATAGGGTTGTCTATGAGGAGTGTTCAAAATTATTCATTAGACATGACGGTGAGAGACAGACGGGTTATATTTTTGATTTTATGAAATAAAATTACAATGGAGTGTGAAGATCTCATTCCACAGAGAGGCAAAATTTGAATATTCACAAGGGTGCAGTCAAAACCCAAAGAAAGGGGGGCAAAGAGATTATAAAAACTCTTTTGTCTTTTGTCCGAGGCTTTTTGCCTGTCACACTTTTTGTCTGTCACGCTTTTTGCTTTTTGTCCTTTTCACGTCCTTGTCTACATTATCTCTGTGTTTCGTTTTTTTTAAATAACTTTCGAGTCAACTTCTCCTCATTTAATTTCCACGGCAGCAATTCAACTTCATTGGAATAGTCGCTATCATACTGCATCTTCAAAGAGCATATTCCAACATTGTGTACAAGTTTTGGAGAATTTACTCTACGAGATAATCCGTAGTGGCCACGCGGATTGTCAAACTGAGTTCAAAATCTCAGAGATCACCTTAGACCTTCAGACGCATTTCCGTCTCGTATCCACAGGCCAGCTGACGCAGCGGGTTGGCTCCACCGCCTAACTTCCGAGTTCTGGGTGTTGAAGCGCATGGAACTCTGCTCACCTGCAGAGTGGTACCAGACTCACTCAGACTGAATTTTGCTTGTGTCTAGTGGATTGCTTCTGATGAGAGTTTCTCCCTGTTTCCAGAGTCGCCACGTTCCATGAGAAGAAGTCTAGGTTTGGGTTCTGGACACCCTGCAGTCAAGCCTCCCCTTGAAGAGGTGGATTTTTGAGTTTTATGATTGTTGTTTTTTTTCCACCATTTTGGAGCACCTTCTGTTCTCTCATGAGTTACGCCGAATAAACGTTTTTTTTTTTTACTTTGAGCGCCTGCCTCGTACCTGCACTTGGGTCCTAAACACAACGCCACCTAACAGAATGATCCAACCAGCATGGACCCAGTAGGTATGCTGATCAGTCTGGCAACCGGGAGCTGCGTGATCCCAGACTCCGCGTTCGAGGCGTACGGGCAGCTGCTCCCGAGGGGGCGGCAGTGGCACAGGCAAAGGCCAGGTTGATGTAGCTCTTGGTCAGCGTCTCTCCCCTACCTGCCGCTGCTACTGCTCCCGACGTCAAAGCCGGATCCAGCTCAGTCTGTGCAGGTGACAAGATGGTGGCCACTCTGGAGCTCTCCCTCAGACTCCTCCTAAGTGGAATCCTGCCCGGGTTCCCCCACTTCCTGCGAATCCCAGACCGACTGCGCCTCCTGGTCTTTTCGGCGCAGTGTCTGGGCAAAGATGGTCCAGCCTCGGTGCTTCGGGCGTCTCTCCGGGTGCAGACAAGTATGCTGCAGTCTCTGTATGTGTCTGCCCGTTGGTCAAAGGGTTCTCCCAGACTCCGCTTCCACCTGCTTGCTGACAGCTGCGGCTCCTGCACCAGCCAAGTCAGCTCCTTCTCCTGCACCAGCCAAGTCAGCACCTGCTCCTGCATCAGCCAAACCAGCACCTGCTCTTGCATTAGCCAAGCTAGCTCCTGCGCCTACACCAGCCAAGTCAGCCCCTGCTCCTACGACAGCCAAGTCTTTTACTGCACCAGTGAGGTCTGCAACAGTCTCTAGGTCCAGTGTGGGGAGTTCCCCAGCACCTCCAGCGGAGAAGAATCTGCCATCTGAGCACCCAGGTGAGCCAGAGAATGGAAAGGCTCCGCCCCTTGATGTCCCGCTGACACTGGTGCAGAAGGGTCGGGCATTTCCTTCAGTCAGGCACCGGGCCACAGCCGACCCAACGTCAGTGCCCCCAGGTCTTCAGATTCCAGCTCCGCTCCCATTGATGTTCACCTGTCTAAACCATCACCCAAGAGTCCTACTTCCTGGTGAGTCGTAGCAGGCCGTCTCTGACCTGGTGGTGGTCTCAAGATAGTGGGGCTCTTCCGGACCTGCCACCCATTATCAGCGGTCCAATGGACCCAGATGTGCTGCTCCGAGCCAGGGATACTCTGACCGTTGTGGCCCAGCGGTTTCGGAGAGGGAGGAGGACTTCTCAAGACCCTGAGGTATGAGGTCCCCTTAATATCTCCAGTTCCAGGAAGAAGGCCCCTGAGGCCCGGAGATGGAGAGCACCTTCAACCCAGAACATGGCCTCAATGGCGACGGCCACGCCGGTTGTCACAACAGCGCCAACAACCACGCAGCCCCAGCGCCGATGACCACACCGGGCCTGACCCCAGCGACGAAGCTCTTACTTAATCATACATCACTGGAAGAAGCAAAACTAGAAAGCTATGAAGAGATATAATTAGATGTATTTCTGTGATTGTGATTATGTTAAGGACAACAGAGAGGACTTTGCTGGCCCTGATGGTGTACCAGTGTCAGAATTCCAGTTGTCTCCAGTGTCTCGAATAAAAGTCTATGCAGCAAAATTGACTCAATCAGCGAGATCATCTTAATTTGATGTCATCAGAAATTTAAAATCAAAAAACATCCTTGTCACAGCAATGCATTTTTCTGGTTTCTATCTCCTTTTAGTTTAATAGGTTAAAGTTTATAGCTTTATATATGGGTACTTATTAATCTTGGTTTCTTTCAATTTATAAAATCCTCTCTGTAGTCTGGGTGTCAGTATGACCAAAGTACTTTAAACACTAACAGACAAATAGATTAGGCAGGCAAATTCAGTTTTTTTTTTTACACATTTTCGTCCCTCAACTTTTTCATATTTTATTGATTTTTGTCTGCCTTCTCTACATTAACCTTTTTTTGGACTGCTGTAATGTTATCTCTGCTGAGGTTAGCTGAAAAACTATATTTAGTTAAGCCAACACAAAGTTTGGATCAGAGGTGACAGAACAGAGGTGTCTGTGCCTTCAAAAGCTAGGAAACCAACTCATTCTTTTGTTAACTTGTTAGTTACTGAAGGAGAAAGAGCCAGCTTAGCAGGAGGGGATTCTAGGACAGTTTGATGATAGCAGGTTGAAATTTTAATGTATCATTTGCTTGTTGGTCATTTCTATAGTTAAATATGTACAGTGATGCAATGGGTAGTACTTCTGCTCCTTCTTGCCTGACAGAAAAACAGCATCCCTATGACCGTGGGAATAAGTGGAATATAACAGGACATGGATTAATGGATGGATAGACATGCACAATTACAACATCTTTGTCTGAAAATAAACAAAATAATTACAATTAGTTTTTAATACGCTGGAAATGTAACTGGAAAGAGCTGTTATGAGTAAATCATAAAAAAGTGAGAACAAATTTCATCTTTTTTCAGATCTGCTAATCCACTCCTTTAATTATCTTGCATCTTACAAAGAGAGCAAGGGCACGGATTAACAAAAGTAAGGGCACCAGCTCTATCTTATGCTCTTAGGAGTAAAATAATATGTAAATCAGAACTTGTCTGCGTAGATTCTCACTCATCCAGGTCATAGTTATCCAAAATTAGATCTCTCTGTGTCAACTGGACTGAAAGGTTTCCTTGAAAACGTTTCACCCTCTCTCCAGAGAGCTTCTTCAGTTCTAAGCTTGCTGGGGGCAAAGCTTGAAAATATATCCCTGTGGACCATCGGCATGTTAATGGCCCGGGTGGTCACCTGAGAGTCGTTGGCAGGGTGGTTGGCAGGGTCGTTCACCTAGTTTTGGTTCGGTTTGTCTGTTGGGTCACATGTTAATGAGTCACCAGGTCTCGTCAAACGGTGTGAATGTTTGGATTGCTGACGAAAAGAGTGGAGGACTGCATTGTACGTGGGTGACAGAAAGTGCCTTAGTCCACCACCTCTGTTTAAAGATGGTTTTTCCAACTTGACGTGGATGGCTTCCTTGACACCCCTCTCAAACCAGCGATCTTCTCTGGCCAGCACACGTACTTGACTGTCCTCAAAGGAGTGTCCGCTTTTTTTTAGGTGTAGGTGTACTGCTGAGTCCTGTCCTAAATCAGAACTTGTAATACGTACTGCGATGGTAATATGGAAACATAGGTTCCTATACTCATTCATTACTGCAATTCAAACTATATTCTACTTAAATTGTATTAAATTATTATTGGGGACATTTGTGTCATATAACATTGTGTGTTAAGAGTTTGGTTGTTTAGCTCCGCTCCCACAATGCAGGAAGAAGGGATGATGGGTTCAGGCTCTGGGTCCGGCCTGCCTGCGGCAAACTGACGTGATAACCCGTCCGGCTTCGTGTTCTTGGATCCTGGACGGTATGTGAGAGTGAAGTGGAAGCGGCCGAGGTACAGCGCCCAGCGCGCCTGACGGAAGTTTAGTCGCTTCGCACTTTGCAGGTAGGCCAGGTTTTTGTGGTCGGTCCAGACGACAAACGGCTGAACAGACCCCTCGAACCAATGCTGCCACTCCGGGAGAGCCAGCACAAGTGCCAGGAGTTCTCGGTTACCCACATCATAGTTTTTCTCGGCTGGGGACAATCGCTGGCTGAATAGGGCGCACGGATGGAGCTTCTGGTCCGATGCGCTTCACTGGGAGAGCACCGCTCCGACCCCGACATCCGTCCACCTCAACCGTGAAAGGGCGCGTTGGGTCTGGATGAGAGGTGCAGTATTAAACCGTACCTTTAGTTGGGCAAACGCCGCTTCTGCCCTGTCAGTCCAGGTGAACGGCGTTAACGTGGAGATGAGTTCAGTCAGGGGGGCCGCCACCTTACTATAGTCTCGAATGAACTGGCAGTAGAAGTTAACTAATCCCAGGAAACGTTGCAGCTCCTTTCGAGAGGTCGGTGCAGGCCATCCACCACGGCTTGCACCTTAGCTGGGTCGTGGGAGAGCTGACCCTGCCCTACTACGAAACCAAGGAAGGACATGGAGGACACATGAAATTCACATTTCTCGGCCTTTACAAACAGTTTGTTCTCGAGCAGGCATCTCAGAACCAACTGAACATGCTGCACGTACTCCTCCTCTGTTTCAGAAAAGATTAATATATCATCAATGTATACAAAGAGGAATTTGTGCCGCATGTCCCGGAGCACATCATTGACCATAGCCTGGAATACCGCTGGGGCGTTAGTTAAGCCAAAAGGCATTACGAGGGACTCGTAATGCTCCAGTGGTGTGTTGAATGTGGTCTTCCACTCATCTCCATCACGGATGCGAACCAGGTGGTAGGCATTTCTTAAGTCTAGCTTAGTGAAGATGCAAACACTGCATCAATTAGTGGAAGTGGGTACCTGTTTCGGGGGTTATCTCATTAAGACTTCGATAGTCGATGCAGGGCCCTAGGGAACTATCTTTCTTAGTCACAAAAAAAACCCCAGCGCCTACCAGAGAAGATGACAGACGCACCAGTCCAGAAGCCTCACGGGGAGCGGGGCGCCTGGTAGCAGGTTGATGGCGCAATCGTAAGTGCGGTAAGGAGGTAGAGAGAGGGCCCGCTGCTTGGAGAACACCTCGCCGATGTCATGGTAGACCTTTGGAACCAGGGAAAGGTCCACAGGATCAGGCAAGGTGTTGGAACTCGGTGGTGCTGGAGGCAGGGCAGAGTGAAGGCAGCGAGAGTGGCAAGCTACACTCCAACCTGTCAGGGAGCCAGTTGACCAGTCAATCTGGGAATTGGGCAGAGACAGCCAGGGCGAGCCCAGAATAGCCGGCGCGGACGATGACGGGAATAAAAACAGGCGTATACTCTCACGATGATTGCCGGACACAAGAAGAGTGATTAACGTAGTGCAGTGGGTCACCCTCGCAAAAACGTGGCCATCTAGGTCAAGTACCTTCCTTTGCTCAGGTAGAGTCTCGAGCAGGACACCTGCCTGCCTCGCCAGACGCTCGTCGATGAACGACTCATCGGCCCCCGAATCCACTAAAAATGAAAGGGACAAAGACTCTTGTGCCCACAACAAAGTTCCCGGAAGAACCATTTGCGCATGCGACAGGCAGGAGGAGATTGTGCTCACCAGCACTCCTGCATGCGCTGGTAAGTTCAATCTTTTGGCCAACTCGGGCAACAGGCAATGTAATGGCCCTCCTCGCCACAGTACAGACAGACCCCAGCAGTAAACCGCCTGTGTCGCTCCCCAATGGACAAACGCGATCGACCCAGCTGCATGGGTTCCTCCTTGGGAGCGCGCGGACTCGCCGGTGGGCTGGCGACTGGGTGGGAGGAGGGGAGGCTCGATGACGTGCAGAGAAACGTGGCGAAAAGGAGGGCAGAGACCGCTCCCACCGACGCTCCCTTTGATAATTATCAAGCTCAATTGCGCGGTCAACCAATTCATTCAGGTCCTTCAGCCGCGCACCGGTGACGAGCGCATCGCGCACCTGCCAGCTCAAGCCCCGCCAAAATGCTCCCTGGAGTGCGACCTCATCCCATCCTGACTCTGCGGCCAATATGCCAAACTCCACGGCGTAATCTGCTACTGGACGCCCTGCTGCAGTGTAAAAAGACGGTCCGATGCGCACCCAGCGCAATCTGGACGATCAAAGATCTGCTTAATAAACTCTTCCAGTGAGAGCGTGTTCAGGTGGGTGCAGGTGCTGGACGCTTTGCGCCCAGGCCAACGCTCTCCCATGCAACAATCCAATTACATAATTAATCTTTACCTCATCTGAGGTAAAGATTGGTGGCGACGGGGACGGGAAGTGCTTCGGCACCAACGAGGCGATTCACCTGCTGTGTTAGTGCGTTCATATTGTCCAGGAGAATTTGGATGGCCTGTTCATGATGACTGAGCAGGACTCCCTGAGCTCCCAGAGCGGCCTGCTGTTCCGCTGGGTCCATGCTGGTCTGATCGTTCTATTAAGAGTTTGGTTGTTTAGGACCCAGACGAGGAACACGCCAGTCAAACCAATTAATGACACAGTTGAATACACAAACACAAGGTTATAGTCTAACGGAAAGCGACATGCTGGACGACCAGCTGGAGTTTCTAAAACAGCAGTGCCAACGGAAAAAAATCCACTCACGGGACACAGCCATCTCGGGAAAACAATACAGAACATAGTCCACAGACAGAAGAATTGATTCACACAATTCACAGTGAGCATACGGTTTTACCACTCGGGACTGGACGATCAGACTCCGGTGTCCACGCAAAGCCGCCTTAAGAAGCCTCACTAATGATAATGAGACACCGGTGTGTGATCCTGGATGGCTTCTGGGTCGTCATCGCCCTCTAGTGGAGATAGAAATAAAACAGAAAACAACCCGGAACAGGGCCGACCCAGCCCGTTCCTAACATTGTGAATGTTATAGAATTCAGGATGCAGAATTCAAACATAACGTCCATGTGAATCAAAGAGACTGCATACTTCAGGAGAAGATGCAAAGAGAACTCCCATCTGAAAGCAGCAGCCTAATGAACTTAAGTTGAGTTGATATTAAGATAAACTGCAATATCTTAAAACTTATAGCAAAGACTGTGAATAATACATCCCGGTTCCAATTCTGGAAGGATCTATTGCCTTGGTGCTTGGGCCAGCTCCTATCTCCAAATGTTATTAAAGCTCTCAGAGAGAGGGACAAGATATTGGAGGAGGAAATTGTGAAGAATGTTTCTTTGATGATTTACAAAGATTCATGAAATCTATATAGACCGAGAGCCTTCTCGCACACTGCAGCATCATTTATGCTCATCAACATTCCTGCAATACATTCTTTAAAAAATCAAAGTTGCTCATTACATGTTAGTATTAAGACGTTACTGTTATTTGTTTAATATTGGACTATACCACATTCGTTGTATACGACATTTTACATTGGCCCCCTCCTGGGCTGCCACCTTATCGTGGTGGAGGGGTTTGCGTGTCCCTATGATCCTTGGAGCTCAGTTGTCTGGGGCTTTATGCCCCTGGTAGGGCCTCCCATGGCAAACAGGTCCAAGGTGAGGGACCAGACAAAGCGCAGCCCACAAAACCCCTTATGATGAGTGAGAAATTTGGTCTTGAGTCTCCCTTGCCTGGACGCGGGTCACCGGGGCCCCCTCCTGGAGCCAGGCCTGGGGGTGGGGCACGCTGGCGAGCGCCTGGTGGCCAGGCCTTTGCCCATGGGGTCCGGCCGGGCATAGCCCAAAGGAATGACATGGGACCATCTTCCAGTGGGCTCACCACCTGCAGGAGGGGCCAAAGGGGTCGGATGCTGTGTGAGCTGGGTGGCAGCCGAAGGCGGGGACCTTGGCGGTCCGATCCCCGGCTACAGAAGCTAGCTCTAGGGACGTGGAACGTCACCTCTCTGATGGGGAAGGAGCCTGAGCTGGTGCGTGAGGTCGAGAAGTTCCGACTAGATATAGTCGGCCTCACCTCAACGCATGGCAAGGGCTCTGGAACCAGCCTTCTCGAGAGGGGTTGGACTCTCTTCTACTCTGGAGTTGCCGACGGGGAGAGGCGGCGGGCAGGGGTGGCGATTCTTGTCGCCCCCCGGCTTAGTGCCTGTATATTGGAGTTTACCCCGGTGGGCGAGAGGGTAGCCTCCCTCCGCCTTCGGGTGGGGGGACGGATCCTGACTTGTTTGTGCCTATGGCCCCAACAGCAGTTCAGCGTATCCACCCTTTTTGGAGTCCCTAGAGGGAGTACTAGAGAGTGCTCCTTCTGGGGGTTCCCTCGTCCTCCTGGGTGACTTCAATGCTCACGTCGGCAGTGACAGTGAGACCTGGAGGGGCGTGATTGGGAGGAATGGCCCCCCTGATCTGAAGCCGAGTGGTGTTCTGTTGTTGGACTTCTGTGCTCGGCACAGATTGTCCATAACGAACACCATGTTCAGACATAAGGGTGTCCATATGTGCACTTGGCACCAGGACACCCTGGGCCGCAGTTCGATGATCGACTTTGTAGTCGTGTCCTCGGACTTGCGGCCGCATGTTCTGGACACTCGGGTGAAGAGAGGGGCGGAGCTGTCAACTGATCACCACCTGGTGGTGAGTTGGCTTCGTTGGTGGGGGAGGATGCCGGACAGGCCCGGCAGGCCCAAGCGTATTGTGAGGGTCTGCTGGGAACGCCTGGCAGAATCACCTGTCAGGCGGAGCTTCAACTCCCACCTCCGGGAGAGCTTCACCCATGTCACGGATGAGGTGGGGGACATTGAGTCCGAGTGGACCATGTTCCGTGCCTCCATTGTTGAAGCAACCGTCCGGTGCTGTGGCCGCAAGGTGGTCGGTGCCTGTCGTGGCGGCAACACCCGAACCCGCTGGTGGACACCGGCGGTGAGGGATGCCGTCAAGCTGAAGAAGGAGTCGTACTGGGCCTTTTTGGCCTGTGGGACTCCCGAGGCAGCTGACAGGTACCGGCGAGCCAAGCGGGGTGCAGCTGCGGCGGTCGCCGAGGCAAAGATCCGGGCGTGGGAGGAGTTCGGGGAGGCCATGGAGAGCGACTTCCGGACGGCTTCGAAAAGGTTCTGGACCACCATCCGGCGCCTGAGGAGGGGGAAGCAGTGCATTGTCAACACTGTGTATGGTGGGGATGGTGTGCTGCTGACCTCAACTCGGGACGTTGTGGATCGGTGGAAGGAATACTTCGAAGACCTTCTCAATCCCTTCCAGTGAAGAAGCAGGGCCTGGGGAATCGGAGGTGGGTTCTCTTATCTCCGGGGTCGAGGTAGCCGAGGTTGTTGAGAAACTCCTCGGTGGCAGGGCCCCGGGGGTGGATGATATCCGTCCGGAGTTCCTTCGGGCTCTGGATGTTGTAGGGCTGTCGTGGTTGACACGACTCTGCAACGTCGCGCGGACATCGGGGGAGGTACCACTGGATTGGCAGACCGGGGTGGTAGTCCCTCTTTTTAAGAAAGGGAACCGGAGGGTGTGTTCCAACTATAGGGAGATCACACTCCTCAGCCTACCTGGCAAGGTCTATTCAGGGGTACTGGAGAGGAGGGTCCAACCTAGGATTCAGGAGGAGCAGTGCGGTTTTCGTCCTGGACGTGGAACTGTGGACCAGCTCTACACCCTCAGCAGGGTCCTTGAGGGTGCGTGGGAGTTTGCCCAACCAGTCTACATGTGTTTTGTGGATCTGGAGAAGGCATTCGACCGGGTGCCTCGGGGAATCCTGTGGGGGGTTCTCCGGGAGTATGGGGTGTCGGGCCCCCTGATACAGGCTGTCCGCTCCCTGTATGACCAGTGTCAGAGTTTGGTCCGCATCGCCGGTAGTAAGTCGAACTCGTTTCCGGTGAGGGTTGGACTCCGCCAGGGCTGCCCTTTGTCACCGATTCTGTTCAGAACTTTTATGGACAGAATTTCTAGGCGCAGCCACGGTGTTGAGGGGGTCCGGTTTGGTGGCCTCAGGATCGGGTCTCTGCTTTTTGCAGATGATGTGGTCCTGTTGGCTTCATCAGTCCGTGACCTCCAGCTCTCGCTGGACCGGTTCGCAACCGAGTGCGAAGCGGCCGGGATGAAAATCAGCTCCTCCAAGTCTGAGGCCATGGTTCTCAGCCGGAAAAAGGTGGAGTGCCTTCTCCGGGTCGGGGAGGGGATCCTCCCCCAAGTGGAGGAGTTCAAGTACCTCGGGGTCTTGTTCACGAGTGGGGGAAGAATGGAGTTGGAGATCGACAGGCGGATCGGTGCGGTGTCCACAGTAATGCGGACTCTGCACCGGTCCGTTGTGGTGAAGAGAGAGCTGAGCCGAAAGGCGAAGCTCTCGATTTACCGGTCGATCTTTGTTCCTACCCTCACCTATCGTCATGAGCTCTGGGTAGTGACCGAAAGAACGAGATCGCGGGTACAAGCGGCCGAAATGAGTTTCCTCCGCAGGGTGGCTGGGCTCTCCCTTAGAGATAGGGTGAGAAGCTCTGCCATTCGGGAGGAGCTCGGAGTAGAGCCGCTGCTCCTCCGCATTGAGAGGAGTCAGATGAGGTGGCTCGGGCACCTAGTAAGGATGCCTCCCGGACGCCTCCCTGGTGAGGTGTTCAGGGCACGTCCCTCCGGTAGGAGGCCCCCGGGAAGACCCAGGACACGCTGGAGGGACTATGTCTCTCGGCTGGCCTGGGAACGCCTTGGGATCCCCCCTGGAAGAGCTGGACGACGTGGCTGGGGAGAGGGAAGTCTGGGCTTCCCTGCTTAGGCTGCTGCCCCCGCGACCCGACCCCGGATAAGCGGAAGAAAATGGATGGATTTTACATTGGCACAATATTATGCATTATATCATAAACCTACTCCCAAAAACTATAAAAAGCACACTAAAGGATGAGTTTGACTGGGAACGTATGTTAAATCTCACTTTAAACGTCCTTATGAAGCTGAACGAGAACCAACATTAGACCGTCACATGAACAGCGGCCTAATATATACAACCATTTTTGACTCTCTCAGGGGAAAGATAACAATCATGGTAAAAATTGCAGCTGCAATATATGGTTCACTGAAAGTCTCATCTTCTTCTATGGGAAGAAATTTGGGTCAGTGTCTATCACTTTCCTAATGGTGATAAATGTCCTTTCAATGGCAGACACAGGCCATATTCCACACTGCAACACCCACTGAATCTTCTAGTATTATCATCTTTCATCTCTCTCATGTTTTTGTTTGTCAGCCATTATTGCACTGCAAAAATTAGGTCTCTGTTTTTTTCTGCTTTGTTTTTAGCAGGAAAGCTATTAAAACAAACGTGCAGTTGTGGATGCTAGTTTATGAAGTTTAATTCAGGGTTAGGGATGTGTCAAGAGCAGAGCACTGAATCCTGGTCTAAGGTGTACACAGATATTTGTGCAACGTATGTCATGACCTGCCTTCAGTAAGGTTTTAAAGATGATCTGTGTGTGTGTGTGTGTGTTCTTGTATTTGAAACATATTGCCCCTCATTTATCAATCTTGCGTTGAAACGTGCGCAGATCTGCATGCAAGGGTCGTGGTACGAAGAGACGCACATGTGATTCATGAATATTTCGTATTTGGCCAATCCCAGCGTACGACTGAGCGGGTCTTGATAAATGCGGCGTCGTTCATTTCTCACCAGATTGTTTAATGCTCATGCCTGACTTTCCAGCGTTATTTTTTGGACTGATTTCCCAGCTTCGAACCTGCCCGTTTCTGACCTGCTTTGTCTCTGCCCTGGTATTCGACCTCGTTTCTGGACCGCATCTGCCCTTGCGTGCCCCTTATCGGATTACCAGTTGCCGAGTTTCATGGTTGGACGTTGTTTTCCGCAGTGTTTGTGGACTTTTGTCCGGGATTATTCACTCAGCAGAGAGCTGGAGAGCTGTGTTTTAATAAAGACTATAATAATAAAGACTTTTACTGGAGTTCTGAGCAAGTGTGCTGCATTTGGGTCCAAAGTCAGAATCGTGTCAGTACATTCTGGCCAATAATCAGAATCAGTTCGAACAGATTGAGGAGTGTCTGCAGCTGCATGAAACTGAGATTGCCACTACTGCTGTGGCAGACCAGTTTTCATTCGGTGCACAAGCCGGCTCTTTGGATGAGCTGAAGACCAAGTTACGGCTGGTTGCTGCGGCAGTGACATGTCTGGCTAAGGCTCCTTCCTCCTCGCAGTCACTCGTTCATCCAACGCTGTCGTCAGGAGGGACAGCGTCATCCTCTGCTCAGCCGTTGCAGGTGGTCAAGCAGTCTATTTCGCCATCTAGCACTTCCGTGGAATCAAAAGCTGCAGCAGAACTCATGTGGATGAGTCAGGGAGACCGGTCGGTGGCTGATTTTGCTGTCCATTTCCACACTAGAGCCCGTCAGAGTCGCTGGAACTCATCTGCCCTGTGTGAGGCCTTTATGATCTGCCTACCTCCTTGGACAATTTAATTGAGTTGTCCAGTGTAGCGAACATCTCGGACGTCTACCCTGGATCTTCTATGTACCAAGCACAGTCTAGTACGAGATCGTTATCTTCATGACTGTTGCAGATACCACGATGCTGGCAGGAAGAAGTGCTAAACTCTCTAGCACGAAAAGTCTTACCATCACCACAGGAATTTACTAATGGACATTTTGTTGGTTTTCATAATCCTTTGCTTACATATAAACATCACCTAGGTTGTTTAAAGGCATGGGAGTTAAAACAAAAACAACTAAGCGGGAGAAAGATGAGATGAAAGCGACAGTCTCCAACCAAATGGAGAACAGATTTTCCTAACTCACACTGAGACAATAGGCCGTTCACACCTCTGCAGACGGATCAGCCAGATTCCGATCAACGGTCTTGCTGGACTGAATAAACATTGTGGGCTATCTTATTCTTATTCTTTTATTCCTTTTTGTTTATACAGTATATATATATATATATAAAAAAAAAAAAAAAAATTCCCTCCTCACCCCCCATGGGTGGTTCCTCCTCTATTCTAAGCTTGGGTCCTCTACCAGAGGCCTGGGACCTTGACAGTACCTGCACAGTATCTTTGCTGTTCCTAGTACTGCACTTTTCTGGACTGAGATGTGTGACATTGTTCCAGGGATCTGCTATAGCCACTCCTCCAGTTTGGGGGTCACTGCCCCAAGTGCTCCGATCACCACGGGTTTCTCAAGTTTCTCATGTTGCTTCCGGCTGATGTTGCTGTCACTTGGTATTGCCATATCCACCACAATGGCTCTCATCTGCCCTTTATCAACCACCATGATATCTGGCTGGTTCGCCATCACCATCCTGTCTGTCTGTATCTGGAAGTCCCACAGGATCTTCGCTTGGTCATTCTCCACCACCTTTGGAGGTGTTTCCCATTTTGACCTTGGGGTTTCCAGCCCATACTCCACACAGATGTTTCTGTAGACTATGCCAGCCACTTGGTTATGGCGTTGCATGTATGTCTGTGTAGATTCTCACTCATCCAGGTCATGGTTATCCAAAGTAGATCTCTCTGTGTCAACTGGACTGCATACAACGTTGCATGTATGCTTTCCCTGCCAGCAGCTTACACCCAGTTATGTGTTGGATTGTCTGAGGTGCCTGTTTGCACAGCCTACACCTTGAGTCTTGTCTGGTGTTGTATATCTGGGCCTCTATTGCTCTGGTGCTCAGGGCTTGCTCCTGCTCAGCCAGGATGAGTGCCTCTGTGCTGTCCTGTAGGCCAGCCCTCTTTAGCCATTGGTAGGATTTTTTGAGATCAGGCACTTCAGCTATGTTCCGGTGGTACATCCCGTGTAGGGGCTTGTCCTCCCATGCTGGTCCCTCCTTCAGCACCTCCTGATCTTGCCATTGTCTGAGACATTCACTGAGCACGTCATCCGTTGGGGCCTTGTCCTTGATGTGCTCATGAAGCTTGGCTGTTTCATCCTGGATAGTGGCTCTCACGCTCACTAGTCCTCGGCCTCCTTCCTTACGGCTTGTGTACAGTCTCAGGGTGCTGGATTTGGGATGGAATCCGCCATGCATGGTGAGGAGCTTTCGTGTCTTAACATCTGTGGTCTGTATCTCTTCCTTTGGCCGCCTTATTATTCCTGCAGGGTATCTGATCACTGGCAGTGCGTAGCTGTTTATTGCCCGGGACTTGTTCTTGCCATTGAGCTGGCTTCGAAGGACTTCTCTTACTCGCTGGAGGTATTTGGCTGTTGCCGCTTTCTTTGTTGCCTGTTCAAGGTTGCCATTTGCCTGTGGTATTCCAAGGTAGTTGTAACTGTCCTCAATGTCTGCCATTGTTCCTTTTGGGAGTGAGACCCCTTCAGTGTGGACTACCTTGCCTCTCTTAGTCACCATCCTACTACATTTCTTCAGCCCGAATGACATCCCAATGTCGTTGCTGTAGATCCTGGTAGTGTGGATCAGGGAGTCTATGTCCCGTTCGCTCTTAGCTTACAGCTTGATGTCATAGATGTAGAGGAGGTGCCTGATTGTGGCCCCATTCCTGAGGCGGTATCCATAGCCAGTCTTGTTGATTATCTGGCTCAGGGGGTTCAGGCCTATGCAGAACAGCAGTGGGGACAGAGCATCTCCTTGGTATATGCCACATTAGATGGACACTTGTGCAAGTGGCTTGCCGTTGGTCTCTAGGTTTTCCACAACCTCATGGAGTTTGCCACGAATGCTCTTAGAGTCCTATTGATGTTGTACAGCTTCAGGCATTCAGTGATCCATGTGTGGGGCATCGAGTCATAGGCTTTCTTGTAATCAATCCAGGCAGTGCAAGGGTTGGTCTTTCGGGACTTGCAGTCTTGGGCAACTGTTCTATCAACCAGGAGCTGGTGTTTGGCTCCTCTGGTATCTCTACCAATGCCTTTCTGTGCTTTCCTCATGTACTCATCCATGTGCCTGCTTATCTTAACCGCAATGATACCTGACATGAGCTTCCATGTTGTGGAGAGACAGGTTATTGGCCGGTAGTTGGGTGGGACTGCACCCGTTGCAGGATCCTTCTGGATTAGGATTGCTCGCCAATTGATTAGCCATTCTGGGTGAGTCCCATCTCTTAGCAGCTGGTTCAAGACTGGATGACTTCCAATTTCTTACTTTTAAACTCAGACAAAACTGAAGTCATTGTTCTTGGAGCTAAACATCTGAGGACTGTATTATCGGACAGCATTCTTTCTTTGGATGGCATTACTTTGTCCTCCAGTACGGCTGCAAGGACATATCATTTCTCCCTCATTTACAACAGGTTGCTAGGGCGGCCTTCTTTCACCTCCGTAATATTGCCAAGATCAGGAGCATCCTGTCACAAAGTGATGGGGAAAAACTCATCCATGCTTTTGTTAGTTCTAGACTGGACTACTGCAACTCATTATTGTCAGGATGTCCAAATTATTCCATTAATAACCTGCAGTTGCCCCAGAACGCTGCAGCCAGAGTTCTGACAGGAACCAGCACCAGGGAGCATATCTCTCGAGTTTTAGCTTGACTTCAATGGCTTCCAGTGAAATCTAGAATAGATTTCAAGATTCTCTATTTAACATATAAAGCTCTCAATGGATGCGCTCAATCTCCATCATACTTGCAGGATCTCATAGTTCCGTATATTCCTAAAAGAAGACTCAGATCACAGAATGCAGGTTTACTTGTAGTTCCTAGAATTCATCAAAGTAGGCTGGGAGGACGAGCCTTTAGCAATCAGGCAGCTTTACTATGGAAGCAGTTACCAACCTGGGTCCGAGAGGCAGACACCACGTCTACCTTTAAGATCAAACTTAAAACCTTTTTGTTCAGTAAAACGTACAGTTAGCCTCAAACAAAGTGTGTAGGGTTGATAGATCTAGTTACAGTCAGTTGTCATAGTTACAGGTAGAATAGCCTCATCAAACTTATTCTTCAATTTTTAGCACAGCTATGCTGCTATAGGCCTACGCTGCTGGGGACACAAACATGATCCACTGAGCAGTTTCCCACTTCCTCAACACCAACCACTCCCTCACCTCCTCTCCTCCTTTTCTTTTCTTCTCATCGGGATTATCAGTGTGTCCAGTCTTCCTTGCAGTTCTGTGTCTCTCCCCCTCTTCTCTCTCTCTTTCTCTTTTTGCAGGTCCTCCATCTCCAGACCATCGTGCTGCACGGACCTCGGACTCTGACAAACTCAGTGTCCACTGTCAGCACCTTCCTATGCTGTTCCCTTTTTTATTAACACCTGCCTATACTGTTCCTCTTTTTATAACAACCTGCTATGCAGTATTATGTATATATGTATTATATATATTATGTCTGTTATGTTTGTATTTCTATGATTGTATTTTGTTTGTATTTCTGTGATTCTATGTTTGTATCTGTTCTTATGATTGTGTCTGTTCTCCCTCTCTCTCTCTCTCTTTATTCTCTGTCCTGTCTCCCTCTTCTTTTCCTCCTTTACCCAGCCAACTTTCAGCAGGATGGCTCTTCCTTGTAAGCCTGGTCCTATTCAAGGTTTCTTCCTGTTAAAAGGGAGTTTTTCCTTGCCACTGTGCTTACCTGGGAGTTCAGGCTTTGGGTTTCTACCTCTGTAAAGCACCTAGAGGCATTTCTTTTTTTGGTAAAAGGTGCTATATAAATTGAATTGAATTGAATTGAATTGAATTGAAGAGAAGAGAAGAGAAGAGAAGAGTTTCGGAAACAGCTACAATGTTTCCCGGGATTTGCAAATTTCTACTGTCGGTTCATTAGGGACTACAGCTCTGTGGCTGCTCCACTGTCTGCCCTCACGTTCGTCAAGGTTCCCTTCTGGTGGACTTTGGCTGCTAAAGAGTCTCTCCTGGGAGACTGAGGAGGTGAGGTCAGCCACAAAGGGGTAGGCCGGACCCCGTGCCTGTCCCCCAGACCTTCTTTACGTGCCTTTGGATTTGAGGTCGGAATTGCTGCAGTGGGCCCACAGTTCTAGACTTTCCTGTCACTCTGGGATTCAGCGTACTCGGGAGGTTCTCCTCCAACGGTTTTGATGGGCCACCTTGGAGGAGGATACTTGTGATTTCGTGAAAGCGTGTTCCGTTTGTTCTCAAAACAAGGTTCCTCAGCAAGCTTCGTCCAATCCTCTTCAGCCATTACCTGGTCCTCATCACCATGGTCGCACATTTCCCTGGATTTTGTTACCGGTCTTCCACCTTCAGACGGCAACACGGTCATCCTCTCTGTGGTGGACCGGTTCAGTAAGATGAATAATTTCGTGCTATTGCCCAAACTTCCGGTGATGGTAGAAGCTCTGCAGATAGGGTTGGGGAGTCCTGGTGATCTTTGTGGCAGTCTTAACAGTAGTGCTGCCATACCACACAGTGATGCAGCTGGTCAGGATGGACTCAATTGTGCAGCTGTAGACGTTGCTGAGGATTTTGGGCAACATGCCAAATTTCCTCAGCCTTCTCAGGAAGTACAGCCGCCTTCTTCACCACCTGAGTTGTGTTAAGTGTCCAGGTGAGGTCATCACTGATGTGGACCCCCAGTTATTTAAAGCTGCTCACTCTCTCTACCTCAAGATCCCGGATAAACAGTGGCTGATGAGGTCTCCTCTCCTTCCTCATGTCCACTATCATCTCCTTAGTCTTGTCCGTGTTGAGAGTGAGATTGTTGTCCCCACACAATGTCACCAGACTTTCCACCTCCTTCCTGTAGGCTGCCTCGTCCCCGCCTGTGATACGACCAATCACAGCGGTGTCGTCAGCAAACTTAAGGATGATGTTCTCGGGGTGCGATGCAACACAGTCGTGGGTGAACAGGGTGTAGAGGGTGGGGCTGAGGACACAGCCCTGCCGGGTGCCAATGTTTGTGGTGATGCTGGCTGAAGTTCTCTTTCCAATCCTGACAGACTGGGGCCTGCCAGTCAGGAAGTCCAAGAGCCAGTCACAGAGGGCGGGGTGTAGTCCCAGTGATGACAATTTGTGGGTGAGTTTGTGGGGGATAACTGTGTTGAACGCAGCGCTGTAGTCTATAAAGAGTATCCTGATGTAGGAGTCTTTATTTTCCAGGTGGGAGAGGGAAACATGAAGGGCAGCGGCAAAGGCGTCGGAGGTGGACTGGTTGTACTCAGCCTCATTGCCAGGTCTAAATGCTACAGAGCGAGTGTGCAACAAGTGCAGTACCTCACTGTTTACCCAGGGCTTCTGGTTGGGGAACTTCCTGACTTGTATGGTGGGTATGATGTTCTCAATACAAGTGCTAATGTACCCACTCACATACTCAGCATAGTCATTTACACTGACAGAGGAGTCCTCCCTAGTAGCTGCAGCTCGAAACACATTCTGTACCCAGTCTGTAGTGGCAAAACAGTCCTGGAGAGTGCTCTCAGCCTTTGGTGTCCAAAGTTGAACCTGTCTGGTGACAGGGTTTGACTGTTTGAGTCTTTGTCTGTAGGACGGGTACAAGAACAAAGAGATATGGTCCAAATCTCTCTTAGGGGGCACGGGGTGCTGCCCTGAGTGCACCTCATATGTTGCTGTAGACATGTTCCAAGGTGTTCTTGCCACAGGTGGGGATGTCCACATGCTGGTGATATTTAGTGACTACAGTCCATAAATTGCACTGGGTGAAATCGCCAGCAACAATAAAAACAGCATCAGGGTGAGCCGTCTCCAAGTCGCTGATGATGTCATAGAGCTTACTGAGTGCCACTGTGTAGTAAGCCTGGTGAATGTAAACAGCAGCCAGAAACATGCACATGAATTCCCTTCGTGAATAAAAGGTACAGCATCTAAGCAGTAAAAACTCCAGATCTGGTGAACAGTGCTTGTATACAGTCTGTACATCTCTACACCACGAGTTGTTAATAAACACACACACGCCTCCCCCTGTCGTCTTACCGGAGGCTGCAGTCCGGTCTCGCTGGTGCAATGAATGAGTCTCTAGCTGAACGGCGGAGTCCAGGACGTTCTCTAAAAGCCACTTCTTGGAGAAGATATAAGCGCAGCACTCTCTTATTTCCTTCTGCGATAAAATCCTAGCTCGTAGTTCATTCAATTTGTTTTCCAGAGACCGTACTTTGGCTAGCAGGAGGCTGGGTAGCGGTGGTCGGCTAGCACGAGCTTTTAGCCTAGCATGGGGCCCGCCTCTCATGCTTCACTTGTGTCGCTGTCTGCGGAGCACTTTCCTGGGGTCCGTGTGCTCACTTGAGAAAAACGCTCACTCGAAAAATGCTGTCTGGAGAACAATGACAGTGGCGGGAGCAGCGCTGCCGTGGACGAGCAGACGTGTTGCTGCCCTGACACAATAACACCTGATATATTTATTTTATTCAATGATATTCGTTTACTTTTTAATCTGTACGGAATATGTAGCTGCCTGTGCTTAATGACTAGTTTGAGGTTTGTTTAGTGTTATTTTTACATTTTTAAAGATTTTGCTGTGATACACCATGAATCCACACTGACTCTAACTTGCGTACACGATGTCAGACCTGACATGAGATTTTACTGCATCATACGCTCACGTCCAGATTGAGAAATGCCAAGCCCTGCATGAAAATGGCCGTGCACACAGTTTTCTGTTGTACGTATGATTCATAAATGAGGGCCATTGAGCTCCAAAATAATTATTCTGACTCATTTCGTCAGCATTCCAAACATTCACGCTGTTTGACCAGACCTGGAGACTCATTAACATGTGACCCAACAGACAAAGGGGAAGCACCCCAACCGAAACTAGATGAACGACCCTGCCAACCACCCTGCCAAGGACTCTCAGGTGACCACCCGGGCCATTAACATGACAATGGTCCACAGGGCTATATTTTCAAGCTCTGCCCCAGCAAACTTAGAACTGAAGAAGCTCTCTGGAGAGAGGGCGAAACATTTTCAAGGAAACCTTTCAGTCCAGTTGACACAGAGAGATCTACTTTGAAGAACAACCCACGTTTTCTGCTTAACAGCCAGGTTGACAGAGAGTCACAGCTCGGTTGAGCCTTCTATTCCTGCAGCTCTTAGCAGTGAAGACTTTATGAGTTTCTTCACCAATAAAATCACTAACATTAGAGAAAAGATCGATCAAGGTCGCTCCATGACAACTGATGAGCTGCCCTTGTTAGCAACCCCGTCTAGTCCTGATCCACCTCTGGACAGCTTCCTGCCCATAGATCTCCCTGAGCTGACCTCCAGTATTAATGGATCTAAACCAACCACATGTCTCCTGGACCCCATCCCAACTAAGATTTTCAAGGATTTTTTTCCTCTGATTGGGGCGTCAGTATTAGATCAGATCAATTTATCTTTGACAACAGGTTATGTACCTCAGGCGTTTAAAACTGCTGTTATCCGACCTTTACTTAAAAAACCTTCACTTGACCCAGGCGTCTTAGCAAATTATAGGCTGATATCCAACCTCCCATTCATCTCTAAGATACTTGAGAGGTTGGATGTTAGTCAGCTAACTGATCACCTAAACAGGAATAGTCTATTTGAAGTGTTTCAGTCTGCTTTCAGAGCTCATAATAGCACAGAAACAGCACTGGTTAAAGTCACTAATGACCTCCTCATGGCATCAAACCGTGGACTTATTTCCGTTTTACTGGACCTCAGTGCTGCCTTTGATACTGTAGATCACAGCATTTTATTACAAAGGCTACAACATGAGATTAGAGATTAGGATCACAGGAACAGCTGTAGACTGGTTTAAATCTTATCTATCAGATCGATTTCATTTTGTTCATTTTAATGATGCTTCCTCTGAGTGTACAAAGGTTCATCATGGTGTTCCACAGGGTTCAGTGCTTGGGCCAATCCTGTTCACTCTTTACATGCTCCCTCTAGGAAATATTATTCAGAGACACGGCATAAATTTTCATTGCTATGCCGACGATACGCAGCTGTATTTATCCATGAAACCTGATGAAACAGAGCCGTTAGCCAGACTCCAGGCATGTCTCAAAGACATAAAAGACTGGATGACCTCCAATTTCCTACTTTTAAACTCAGACAAAACTGAAGTCATTGTTCTTGGAGCTAAACATCTGAGGACTAGATTACCAGACAGCATTCTCTCTTTGGATGGCATTACTTTGTCCTCCAGTACGGCTGCAAGGAACCTGGGAGTTATCTTTGACCAGGACATGCCATTTCTCCCTCATATTAAACAGGTTTCTAGAACCGCCTTCTTTCACCTCCATAATATTGCCAAGATCAGGAGCATCCTGTCACAGAGTGATGCTGAAAAACTCCCCTCCCCCAAACTAACCCTCTAGACTGGACTACTGCAACTCATTACTGTCAGGATGTCCAAATTATTCCATTAAAAACCTGCAGCTGATCCAGAACGCTGCAGCCAGAGTTCTGACAGGAACCAGCAACAGGGAGCATATCTCTCGAGTTTTAGCTTCACTTCAATGGCTTCCAGTGAAACTTAGAAAAGACTTTAAGATTCTCCTTCTAACATATAAAGCTCTCAATGGACTATCTCCATCATACTTGCAGGATCTCATTGTTCCGTATATTCCTAAAAGAACACTCAGATCACAGAATGCAGGTTTACTTGCAGTTCCTAGAATTCATCAAAGTAGACTGGGAGGACGAGCTTTTAGCTATCGGGCAGCTTTACGGTGGAACCAACCTGGGTCCGAGAGGCAGACACCACGTCTACCTTTAAGATCAAACTTAAAACCTTTCTGTTCAGTAAAGCGCACAGCCAGCCTCAAACAAAGTGTGTAGGGCGGATAGATCTAGTTACAGTCAGTTCTCACAGTTACAGGTAGAATAGGGCCATCAAACTCTTATTCCTCAATTTTTAGCACAGCTATGCTGCTATAGGTTACGCTGCTGGGGACACAAACATGATCCACTGAGGAGTTCCCCACCTCCTCAACACCAACCACTCCCTCCCCTCCTCTCCTCCTTTTCTTCTCAAACTCAGGGTCCACTGTCAGTACCTGCCTATACTGTTCCCTTTAAAACCTGCCTACACTGTTCATCTCTTTATAACAACCTGCTATGCTGTATTATGTGTATATATATTATGTCTGTTATGTTTGTATTTCTAAGATTGTATTTTGTTTGTATTGTTGTTGGTTTTGTGATTGTATCTGTTTTCCTTCTCTCTCTCTTTATTCTCTCTGTCCTGTCTCCCTCTTTTATTCCTCCTTTACCCACCTAACTTTCAGCAGGATGGTTCCTCCTTGTAAGCCTGGTCCTGCTCAAGGTTTCTTCCTGTTAAAAGGGAGTTTTTCCTTGCCACTGTGCTTACCTGGGGGTTCAGGCTTTGGGTTTCTACCTCTGTAAAGCACCTAGAGACAATTTTATTGTAAAAGGTGCTATATAAATAAAATTGAATTGAATTGAATTGTGAATAAAACTTATTTTAAATTAATTTTGCACATGTGGACAATTTATTTAAAAGTTTAAAATAACTGTGTATAATCAGTTATGCTTACATATTATATGATATCTGTATTCAAAATAACCTATTCCTATTCTGTAAATGGTGCACTAATTAGGAAGTTTTTCATTTTGTGGGGCTGTCCAAATGTTAAGTGATTATCTTCTAATTGAGTTTGGTGTAGGCCAACACATAGTTATGCAGCTTTAGGCTTAGACTGTGTCGAAGAAATCACTCAGTCCAAGGTTGAGGTTTGCTGTGGTGGTGTGAGTTTAATCTTAAGAATGCCGGCACACTGGTGAACTGACAGACACAGAGCTGGTCTGAGTCGTTGAGCCGACCCAGAGCAGTGGAATCAGGGTACATTTATACAAGGGAAACAAAAGGCAGTGGTCACATATGTAAATACAGCAGTGTAATACACAGGGACCAGGAGGATAGGGGAGACAATGGGTGCTAAGGAGGGGGTCAATATCATTTGGACATTGACCCCAGGATGAAAGGGGACACGGATGGAGGTTCCTTGATTAAGATGTTAATCAAGGACGGGAATACAGGAGGAAAGGGGACGACAAGACAGCAGGGGTGGGAAGGAGAAACAGTGCCATTTGGGCACAGGCTTCAAGATTAAAGGGGTCTCTGATTGATGATAATCAGAGACAGGAGCCAAAGGAGGAAAGGGAGACTACAAGACCCCAAGAGGTGAGAAGTCCTGGTTGTTGGGGAACCGGTGGTCTGAGACGTTCCTAATATACAAAAAGCAGCTATTAGGAAAGGCATTCCAATATACAGAGACATGCTAAATACAAGAAATATGTATAGGTATTTCAAATAAAATACGTTATTCTTTGTTTTCTTCCTCAACTGCTTTGGGGCACCTATGATGCACTGGGCACTGCTTCTTTTTTCGCTGTTTCCTCTACCCGTTTATGTGACATAAGTACACATTCCTGCTGGAGAATTGTCTGGTTTTCTTTAAGCTTGATTATTTTTATTTGGTCCATCTCTCTGAGGTTGCTGGCCTGGTAGGGACAAGATCTGTGTCTGAGTTGTAGAGTGAAAGTCAAGGAGCCCAGGGATTTCTTTTCCATCACTAATGATTATTCTGTGGACTTATTCCTTATTCTGTGGACTAAACACATATGAACTTTTTATATCTACAATTTAAACATAGATGAATATATAATTCTATATGATTAATGATGATGTATGTGTAACATCTATTCCATGTCTGTCCATCTCAGGAAGAGGAATCCTTTCACAGGTGACAGAAAACTTCAGTGCACTGCTGAGGTACCTTTGAGCAAGGCACTGTGCCCCATTTCTTTCAGTCACATGTCATCCTTTATTCTGTTGGTTGTGCTGACATGGGGATAAGACAGACGTCTTAAGTATGATTTAGAGGAGGTGTGTGAAGTTCTTTCACTGCTGCCAGGGACAATGGAGATTCTGAGGCAGGTCAGAGAAGAAGATAATGGATGGTTGACGGATGTTCATTCAGCATCTCTGGCTGATCTGATGACTGTGAATGAGAATGAAGATTTGACCAGTAAAGATCTTGCCCTGGTGAAGATAACCATAGAATTCAACTTACTTCAATCTCAACAAGTTAAAGGGGCCTCTGTATGTTTTTCTGACCCTTGATGTGACTTAGAGGTGTTGGAGCCCGGCTTGCCGGCCCTTTAAGACATTGCCGGAGTTGCCCAGCAGAGGGTGCGGGTCCCCAGGATGCAGCGGGGACCACGCACCTGTGGCAAATCAACGTATCAGCGGCTGATAAGGGGAGGCTGCCAGCTGGTCCCGTTTGCTGGATCATTGCTTGACTTTCCTCAGGGATCATTGTTCTTTGGCCTGTCTGCCTGCCGGCTTCATTCCCGCATGGACTTTGCCTGTTTGCCTGCCTGCCTGCCCGCCCGCCCCTCAGACTATTTGACGGTTTGCCTTTTTGACTCTGTTTGTCTTTTTTGGCCTCATTTGGCTCTGCTTTGACTCTGTTTGTGCCTGTCAGTGTGTCGTTTGCCACTGCGGCTTTTTGCGTTCCTGTTTTGGCTGCAGAGCTCCAGTTCTTTTTCCCGGTCCTCCGGTGAGCACCCAATAAAGGGGTTTTTGGTTCCTGAACCTGCCTTGCGTTTGCATTTGGGTCCTCAATGCCCCAACCCGTAACAAGAGGTGCTTATCTGGATTCTGGTCATGGTGTTAGTGTACTCCTCTCCCCCAGGTACTTTCATCAGCTCCTCTAAGGAGGAATCCCAAGGCATTCCCAGGCCCACTACAAGATCTAATCCGCCCTGCGGATCCTAGGTCAACCCTGGGATCGGTGGATATGCCTGAATACCTCCCCTGGGAACTACCTCAAATGGCTAATCTCAGCAGAGAGGAGGCGAAGGTCTCCTTTGAGCTCCTCATCCTGTCTGGAAGGCCAAGAGGCTCCGAAGTTTAAATCTGATGGGGTATGCAGATTATGATGGTCACATATCATTTAAAAGCTTTAATGAAAGCCATAGAAAACTACTGCAGCAGCATTTCAGTTATGTTGTGGCGTAGTCACTAATGATGATTTCACATTTTTTTAGTGTTTGTTTCTGCCTTAGAACATCATTAATTCTATTGTTTTTTTGTTTTGTTTTTTTTTTTCTGTAAAAATGCATGTATATTTCTATAGGCCACAATCAATTATTTATTTATTTTTTTTCAGCATGATCAGGTACTGTGCTTTACAATCACCTGAGGGCTATCTGATCATCTGCTAAACCATGTTAAGCTGCCTGAATTAGAGATACCAAATCAATGCTTATGTTGACAATTCATGTGTAAAATATGTAATCATTCTTAATCATGTGTGATATGTGTCTGTGCATGTCTGGCATGACCTGGCTAACACAGAAATACGACTATTCTTATTAATTTCGTCTACACTGTTCAACTGGGTGCCATTTATTTCTCATTAGTCTTTTTACCCCCCTTCTTTTTTAATCAGCCACTTCTACCATTAAAGAACATGTCTAGACTTGACCCATCGCTGCGCAGATGCTTCCGGCTTCAATATAAAAAAGAAACAAAATGGATCAAACATGCATCAAATTCCATAGATGCCATTAGAACGAGTTCACTCTGTCAATGACCAATAGCAGTGCAGAATTATGCAGGAAACGTAACATATTTTTACAGTAGAAATTCAGATTTATTTAACCGTGCTAGATATCTAGAAGACTTAAATATTTGCATATCTTCACTCAGGGAGAAAAAAGAAAACATTCTTCGAATAAAATTCTATGGCGTAATTGGTTTTTCACAGTCCAAGGACAAGAAATAAGTATAGGATTGTAGCATGCTGACTGAGGAGAAATTGTATATGTTTCTCTACATTTAATATTCTTAAAAAATAATGATGTTTTGTTATTTATCACCATTTGACTAAAAAGATTCTTTTGATGAAGCAATGAAGTAATAAAGTCACCGTAGTTGGAAACTTAAAATAAAGCATGGTTTTTATGACTAAATGCAGTGGTTAACATATGTAATTGAACACTTTTAAGGTTCAGTAGTGTGTGTTTACATGCAGAATGTAAACACACAGTTAATCTTCAAGAGCTACTAATGATTCCATCAGGCTAATATACCGCTATTTTTGTCAGAGTTTCGTTCTGGTGTGCACACCAGGTAGCTTTTCTAATTTTTCCATCTTGTTGCTCTGTATCTTTTTTCCTGGCTCCTCCTGAGTGTCGCCTCAATAATCTTGTGTATCAATTAGTTCTGCAATCCGAGCCTACTCATCAACATAGAACACCAAACTTTTTATTCAAAACCATTTATGATTGAGTCATAGACTCAGTGGCTCATCACAAGGGCAGCAACACTAAAAATACTTGTTTTTATAAACCATTATGAAAAAAATAAAATAAAAAACTGAAGATGCATTTTAAAACTGACATTAATAACTGAGTTGACAGATTCATTTAAAAATGTTCAGGCATTAAAAAAGCGTGCGTATACAGTCCATATACCTTCCGCTCATTCTATTTTCAATTTTGAAACGCAAATTGTAAAACAAAATACCGGGCATTTTTTCTATTTCCATTTCTGAAACAAATATCAAACAAGCAAACTTAACATGTTTTACAAATGACCTGTGATTCACTAATAACCAGAGTGAGGGTTGCAAGTCAAAACACTATCAGCAAACAAATACATTTTGCTTTGCAAATGCGAAACAGTCCTATTAAACAAATACATAATATATTTCAAATAATCCATGCTTGAGAAACAAATATAGCATTTCTAACAAGTACAAAAAATTACAAGTAGGAAAAAACATATATCTCACAAGTACAAAAATTGGATGCTACAAGTACATAAATATGAAAAAAATATATTAGAAATAGGAGTTAATAGAACATTGAGATTTTTAATTTATCTTTTTAACTGCACTTTGGGCCATGAGCTCTGACAACCAGCAAATAGTAGATGTGTCAAGCCTTCAAAGAGCCGGGATTGTTACTTTACCAAAACTAGATATCCATGGTTGTACAGCAGCACACACCTTAGTGAGCTGCTAATACCGGGTGTGTCTGAATTATTGGCTAAATGTAAATATAGTAATCTATATATTTTACTTTATAATGAATTACTGATCGTCAAAATGTAATAAATATTCAGTGATGCACTGGGTGATACATTTAAAGCAGCCTTAGAACAGCTCCATATGTTTGTTTGAAATAGTCTCCTCGTCAGACAGTATTTAATACATCTTTCAAACTAATGAATCATTTCTGGTTAGTTGGTCATTTCCATTTCATCAAAAAATAGCTTGTTCTTGAATCCTTTGTTATTCTAAATTCTGTTTTCAGTCATGTTTTTCAAGTAGAAGTCAGGTATAAAGAATCTGGTCGTTTAATTTTACTGTGCTCAGTGTTGTTGATAGGTTAGCCACTGATTGTTTGGGGAAATGAAGGAATGTGCAAATTACTTTGGCATCTTGTCATTTTGTTATTATTCCATCTTCAGAAGCTAAGTTCTTCTTTTATTTATTTTTTTTATTTATTTATTTATTTATTTATTTATTTATTTATTTATTTATTTTTAGCAAAGTAATAAACACATTTTCTGTAGCATTAACTGTTGTCTTTGGACCTGCAGGCTTTAAAAGTAAGCGTCGGTAGCTGTGGAGAATAAAAGGTGTGGTTTTAGCTTGTTAATCTTTGAAGGTCCTCTGAGTGTTAGGGTCCGGTTTGCCGGCCCTTTAGGATATGTGTGGGTTGTCCTGCTTTTCCCCTGCAGAGGGCGCAGGTCCCCAGGATCCAGCAGGAGCCTGTTGCTGATCAGCTCATTAGCAGCTGATATGAGGATGCTGCCAGCTGGTCCCGGATGCTGGATCATTGACTGATTGACTGCTTCACTGATGAGGGTTTGTCTTTTGCTCGTGCTTCACTAGACTTAGTGTTTTGTTTGAATGGTATTTTTCCTCCGGTCAGACAGTCTTCTGTTTTTCCCTTGTACACCCAATAAAGGGTTGGTTTTTGCTTTGGAACACCTGCCTCGTATCTGCGTTTGGGTCCTCACCACACCGAACCATAACAGAATGATCCAGCCTAACATGGACCCAGCAGACTCTCCACGCTGTTGAGCCGGGGTGCCGTAATCCCGGATTATGTGCTCGTTAGTGATGGTGAGATGAAGCCCCATGGGGCATTGAACCACTTCAGCCAATTGGTTCAGGAAAGGGTTCTGCTCATGAAGCTTCATGTGCACATGATACCACCCAGAGGCCAAATGTAAAATCACATGCGACTGAATCTGAACCACAGATTGTGTGATCAACTGAATTTGTGTTCCTCTTGTTCATTGAAAGTAATGAAGAATCACACACAATGTTTGACTATGTTATTCTCCATTACCTAGGATAAAATTTACAGAATGATCCACTTTTTTGTTTGATTTCTATCTATGCAGGCCTAAAGAAACACCATCATCATTTGAATCTTGCAAAATAGATTTGGTAATTTCAGTTTTACAGAATGTCCATTGTAGAAGAGATCAGGACAATATTGGTGTGCAAATCAAACTAAATAAAAAAGGACAAAAAAAAGTTGCTGATCATATGAGAATGAGATTCACTTCAGAACACATTCAGTTTGAAATAATAAGATTTCACATAACAGTTTTGTTAAGTTATGAGATAGCACATTGTAATGTAAGGTTAAACATAGATTAAGTTTTAACTGGAAACTATCTGAACTCTCCAAAACTACAACTGACCGCACCTCTCCTACAACAACCCACATTTTGACAGGAGCCTGGGGGCGGTTAAATAGCTGTCATGATTCACGCCAAAATCTGAACCACTTCATGAAGCAAACAGGAGGCCCCGCCCCCATTACTCGACCCACGCTTCGAAGCCTCGGCCCATCTCATAACATCACTAGTGCTTGTGGCGTATGGGCAACGCCACCGTGCCCGGGCGGAGGAGCTGGCTCAGGTGAGGGCCAGGTTGTGGCAGTCCATTGTCCGGGTGGACAGCATGCTTCCCCTTCCTGCTACAGCTGCAGCTCCTGCTGCGGTACCGTTTTTTTCTGCTCCTTCTGGTACTGCTCATGCTGCTGCTCCTACTATTGCTCCCGCTGGTTCTGCTCCTGCTGGCACTGCTCTTGCGGCTGCTCCTGCCGATGCTGACGCCGGACCCCGCTCAGCTCGCACCTGAAACAGCCCAGAGTTCTCCCCCCGATAGATCTTCTTTGGAATCCGGCCAGGATTCCACCACTTCCTGTGAGCCCCAGACCGACTGTGCTTCCTGGTTTTTCCAGCGCAGTGTCTGGGCATAGATGGTCCAACCCCGGTGCTTTGGGTGTCTCTCCGGGTCCAGACAAGCACGCTGCAGTCTCCACGTGTGTCTGGAGCCCCTTTGTTCCGCCCGCCGGTCCACGGGTTCTCCCCGGCCTGTTTCCTACTCCAGCAGTGGCGGAGTTCCGAGCTCAGGTCTCAAAAGAGGATGGAGTGTGGGACTGCCCTGTCTGCTTTGTCAGAAACAGAGCACCAGCTTCTCTCTGCATTGCCTGCCGGATTTCGCCTCAGGCTTCCACTGGAGAGACCAAGTTTCCCATTAAGGATGGAGAATGGGACTGTGACATCTGCCTGGTTACAAACAATGCCTCTGCTGATAAATGTGTGGCCGGTCAGACATCAAACCCTAAAACGAAGAGCATAAGTAGCAAGGCGCTTTCGACATCCCCGTTAGCTCCTACGTCCACCCCAGTCAGGTCAGTACCTGCTCCCGCGTTAGCCCAGCACACTTCTGCAGTAGCCGAGTTAGCCTCTGTCCCTGTGCTAGCCCAGTTAGCTCCTGTGCTATCCCCGTTAGCTCCTGCGTCCGCTCCTGTCAGGTTAGTACCTGCTCCCGCGTTAGCCAAGGCCTCTCCCGCAGTAGCTAGGTTAGCACCTGCTCCTGTGCTATCCCCGTAAGCGCCCACGCCTGCTCCGACCCCAAGTTATTTCACGAAGGTTTCACATTTTATATCCACAATGTACAAAAAACAGAAACTAAAACAGCCACTGATGTCAGTACTGAGAATATCAAGCCCTTAAACTTGCCAAAAAAGCCAGACATAACGTTACTGAATGGATTATCAACACCTGATTGTTCCTCCAATTGATTGGAAAGGGTTCTTAGGCTTTGTAAGCCCTTTGTCACAGATCCATCAGGTGCAGTGTTGTTGGGGATGAAGGTGCAACATTGTTCTCCGAACATGAAACAAGCACCTCCTTTTTCAGCTAATAAAAGGTCAAGTGCCATTCAGTTTTGGACTGCCATTAAAGAGGTGGTAGACAGCTGGGCTGAGACACCCTCTATGGCGTCTCTTGTTTCATTGGTTAGCAATTGATAATTATAATGTATGTAATTGATCCGGTGAAAATTTTTGTTTTGTGTTATCCAAAGGAAAATATATTTGAAACTGCCTGCAATCTGATTTGCTAACTTGAATTTTTCAGGAACTCCACGGGGAACACCTATTGCATCAATGTAGGTTGGGGCTCCTTTCATAGGGTCAAACCTGTGTCTGTGTCTGAGGTGTGGTGATCTATTCTGTAGTACAACTTTCATAGTAATAGGCATGGCCAATCGAGCAATCGTACATGTGCCTTTACAATTGGCAGGTATAGTATTATACAAAACTCATCCTCCACAATACCAAAACAGATCAGCATGACTGACACTGAAGGTGCTGTCCAATACATAATCAGTGATATTCACTGTGTTGGAACACCATTCTTCGTTTATAGTTCCAAGGTTGATCGGGCCTGAAGATATTTTCAGACAGGTATAATTACCTGGGCAGGGTTTGAAAAAAGGTGGTTTGACATCCGTAGGTGCGATTGGATAAATATCACTATATATGGCACAATTTACAGGACCCTTTTCTTGATGTAGGGCTAAAATACACTTAAATCCAACACTGTCATTAAGATGTAATGGACCAGGCTCAGTACACAACATGGGGCATGCCGTGGAGCAGGCAATACAGTCACCAAAGCCAGATCTTTGGGTTGTGAATGGTAGCCACTGTAATCATAAATTATAATCACCATATCCTGTGATCTCCTCACGCACTGATTACGTCTTGTGCTTGTAGCTTGGTATGATCTATAGTTGTAACACCTTCAGTCTTCATCTCATAATTAGCCGATAGTGGGCATTGCGCAGTAATTCTGAGATCTTTGTGTATGAGGTGGGTCAATCATTGTTACTTTGATAAGTCCTAGTGGATCTTTTCCAGAGATATCTACTCCTAGGACTAGATAGAATGTGTGGCCACTTTGATCACAATGAGTACCAGGTTTACCAATTTTATAAGGATTGTCCTGTATTCCAGAAAGGGTGAGGAGGAGGGGGTTTAGTCCTGTCTGAGCAAGTGGTGATAATGATCCCCTCACTATTGCTCCTCCTTTTTGCAGATTATGTGTTGCAACGTAGTTAGGTCTGGCTGATACCCATGAACCACCTATGGTCATGTGTGGGCCACTACCCCACAAAACACATCCCCAACGTGGGCACCAGCTTATGTCTTCGTGAGATGGTCCCCAACATCTCGAGTCACACACATAAACATCATAATCTCTCCAAGCAGCTTCTCCTCCATAACAGTTGATGACACGGCAAAGGTCAAATTGATAAGTAGTAGTGTTCCCTTTTACATAGGTCAGGTCGATTCCTCCATAAGTATTAAGACAGCGGTCGGTTTGAAGAATGGTACGTTGGGGTCTGTAGATTTTTGTTAAAGCAGAGTTATCCTTGGTTTCTCTTAACAGTAAGGGCATGACTGTGGCTGCAGAGATTATAAAAAACAAGTAAAAAAACAATAAAATGATCCATCTGCTCATTTTGCCAATTGATGTATGTATGACTAGGCCCTGCGAGGGGTTATACGGCCAATTTTCCCTCACAGCTTTCTGCAGTTCACTTTCTGCCTACACAGGCACTCCCCTTTGTTTCTCTTTCTTATCTTCACCCAGCTGAGCATTCAACTGAGCGGGCAACCTTGAAGCTGAGGGCGCACGCCACTCACTGTCGTCATCAACCATGTGCTCAGCTGTCTTGCCAGAGCTGAGACTGAATTTCTCCAGAGGTTTGTAAAACCTCCGCACTTGCCACCCCTGTGCCTGTCCGGCCACTACCAGTCTTCCATTTTCCATTGCAAACAGGCATCCTTCACAATAAAATATTTTATAGCCGTCCCACAGACATGCACAGTCTTGAGGATCAAATGTTTTAGGCTGTAGGTCCCTCAGGGTCACTACTGTATGACGAGGCAGTTCCATTATTTGGCAGCTGCTGCACACATAAGCGTCTATCACTTTCACTGGTCCCAGTGTAACATCTTTAAATTCCTCCTTCGCTCCAGGAGCTTTAGACGGCTTTACATGCCCTGGCCCCTCCCACTGTAGGGTCAGGGAAGCATTCTTCAGGCACACTGTGCATGAAATCTTCGCTTCACTCCATTGTGACGCCTCCTTCTCTTCAGATAGAAATCCTTGTTTAGAAAATTTCTTCAATCCAGAGTGTTGAGATCGACCTTCTTAGCATGACCACGCCATTGACAGTGGCCACTTTAATCAACAATGGTGTGTGTTGGGCTGTTGTTCATTTTAGCACCTAGTTCCCTTTAACAGGGAATTGGTTTAAGCTGCTCCACACTCTGGATTCCTCTTTTCTTTAACAACACCATGTTACTGTCCAATACTTTTTCTATTACATCTGTATTGTCGAACTTAGGCCTCACTGGTGCTCCTGTCGGATGGTCACAAGCCTTGATCCAAACCTTCTGTCCCACATAGAATGGAACCTTTGGGTTTATATCTTCTTTCTCCTCCTCCTTGCCCCGCCCAATTTCTTGTGATGCGTAGGGGCGTTGATTCAATTGGAGAGAGGGGGAGGGTCTGCCCAACCGATGACGGTCATTCAGAGCTTTCCTGATTTCCACCCCTTTGACACTCCACTCTTTTGAATTAGCATTTTTGCCAGTCCTTTTTTTCACCAGACCAGTTGCTATCTCCACCACTCCATTAGCCTGTGGGGTGTAGGGGGGTGAATAAACTCTCATTACTCCGTGCTCCTCACACCAGTGATCAACCTGCACATTCCGGAAATGTGCAACACGTTGTTCTCTCCTACCTGCATTATATTGACCACATATCTTACAGGTTCTGAGAACTGAGAGAACATGTCTACTAGGAATCCAGAGCTGCTGCTTCTCCAACTCCCTTTGTGTAAGGACGGTACCCGCATGACCTATCTCCTCTGGGACAACCCTGCCTTTAGGTGTTCTGTCCCACTTCTTGCCCCAGATAATTACAACTCTCCGTATCTGTACAAAGCGATACACTTCACTGATTCCTCGCCAGTGTTCCCCCTCCTTGGTGTGAGCTTTCTGATGCACCACATCCAGATCCATATTTACTCGCATCTCTCCTATCTTCTTCCACAGATCCTGATGGGCTACTGGTTTCCCCCTAACACTTTCATACCCATTCTCTTGCCAGATGTCTAAATCTTCTTTCAAAGATTGCACACAGTAATAACTATCAGTTATTACCTGAGCCGTTGTAATTTTCCTTTTTTCCAGTTCCAGCAGTCCTTCCAGCAGCGCTGTCACCTCTCCAGCCTGTGCACTCCCTTGAATTCTTCCTCTCTATCGGTGACACTCTTTTCCCCTCGTTTCAGGATAAATCCCCAACATGCAGTCTGATCGTTTCCCTTTTTTGAACCATCAGTGAATAAAATTCACTCGTATGGCTGCCCTACGTTTAACTCCACCTGCTGCTGTTTCTTCTTCACCTGCTGCACGGGCCCTATGTCCATGTCAGGGTCCAAAAGAATGTCTTCCCAGCAGCCCCATCTTGCATTAGTAGCCTTAGTGCCTTCCAGTGTTCCTTTCCTCAGAAAACGATACACATTGCTCTGTGTAATGACCTTGATCTTTTGACCCTGAGCCAACTCTTTGAGCGCACTCCAGTATTTTGCCAGAACAGCAAGCTCCTTTTCTTCGTCAGGATATTTTATTTCCACTGTTGATAACGTGTAGCTCCACAAGGCCACTAGACCGCTGTCTTCATTACTGACTTTGACCACTGCATCATTGTCTTCACAGCTGACCTCCACAACCAAGCTGGCTATCAAGCTCCTTGGCTCCAGCCGGACTGCTGTTTTAATAGCTTCTTTCAGACTCTCCAGGTTTTTCTGATCATTTGCTGTCCAAACCCAGCTTTTTAGCTTCTTTAACAGTGTATCTGTGGATTTTTTCTTCAGTAGTGCATACAGAGGTTTAGCATATTTGTGATAATTAGGTACATGATCTCTTACATAATTACAGAGGCCCAAAATTTTCTGTAATTCATGCTTTGTTGTGGGCGGTTGTATCTGTGTCATATTTTCTCTGTAAACCTCTGATAATCCCAGGTCAGCCAACACTTGGAACCCCAGATAGTTTACAGTAAACATTGCAAACTGACATTTTTTCAGGTTTAATATCAGGCCTGCCTTCGTGAGCCTGTCAATCACCTCTTCCAGATTTTTTAGATGTTCTTCTGTGTCATCTGCAATGAACACGTCATCAATATAAACAGAACTTATGCATGACAGCTTGTTAAGCTGGTGTCGAGAGGACTCAACTAGCCTCTGACCATCTTTGATCTGTTGTTTTACCTTGCTTCCTTTGAGCAGTCTTCAGAACTGTGCAGCTTAGAGAGGTCCTGAATGTCTGCTTCAAACACAACCGCTACGATGGCTCCTCTCTCATGAATCAGTGCACTTGGTAAATGCTAGATTAGGCTTTAATAGCTGCAGACAGACAGCTATAAGGGTAATATTTTATTTAGGGATTAAAGTAACCAATAAGAGCTGCATCAACCTAGATCTTGTTTTTGATGCTCACAAACACACCTTTGTTTGATAGAGGATATGCTTTTAGTGAGGGTTTATGGCTATTTGTTCATTCAGCACTGGTCTTATGTTGTTGTGATCAAAATCACAGGGTGTTTATCCTGACACCCTGATGTTTATATTAACTAATTAATTGCAAGGGTGTTTAGCGCGACACCCAGGTGTTGATACTAACTCATTTAAGTAAATAGTACGGGTGTTTATTTTCACACCAGAATTTTAACCTAACCTTTGAGATGTTTCAATCAGCATAAATTAGTCTAATGTGGTGTTTCATGATGAATATAGCTACAATAATCAGACTTAAACATCTCCTTTTGTGTTGATTTATTAAATAATTATGCAAATTACATGTAAATGGTTATATATTTAACTCTTGTAATATGTTAGAATGCTGCCCACATCTTTATTGTTAGCGGGTCAAATTTGACCCGTGATTTAACTCAGGCTGAAAATACTTAAAAACACTAGTTATCATCCAATATTAAAGAATGAATGGGGGCACCTTATGTCAAAACGATGATTTATGGCAGGTCACCGAAAGGTCACCTATGAGGGGAGGGGTGGGGGGGGTGCAGGTGCAAGGATGGGTGGGGGAGGAAATGGGTGTGAGAAGGGGGTTGGGGTGCAATGAGGGAGACATCAAAACTAATGAAACATCAATCAACATTAAAGAAAAGTCAGAGAAGCGTTTAGCATTTATGCATAGATTTATTGAATAAAACATTGTAAATGAATAGACGCGACACACACACACACACGAGGGAATAGATTTACTGAATCAAACAGTTTTTTAAATGAATGATTAGGCCATACACACGTAGTAATAGAAAAAGTGCATAAAAAGATTTGTCAGAAACGTTAGAAATAGGGGTGAGTTTGTTTGACGTTCTTAACGTTTCTAACGTTCTTAACGATTCTGTTTTAAAACCGCTTTACTTCTTTAAGAAGATCCTAAAATGTCAATAATACAGAAAGATTAGCTCTTAAAATACACAAAGTACAAACATCTAATCAAACAGTTTTAATGAAATGAATGAGTTATATTCACTGAAGAAAAGTACTTCATGAGAATAAAGTGCATTCGCTTGAATCTGCTAGAAACGCTCAAAACAAACCCACCCCTCTTTTACCTACCCACACACACACACACACACACACACACACACACTCAGCCTGCAGAGTATAAAATGTCCCTAAGTGTCCAGCATATTTTAATAAACAACAAAACTCACCCGAATCATCATGGCTTCTTCTTCTACAACCCCGGGCCGACCGTGAAAGACTGGCTTATAAGATGAAAGAGACGGCCCGCGCCTGATCCGTGAAACGCCGGTGTCGGTCTAAGAAGAGGGCGCCTGTCCGGAGGCTCCTCGCAAGCGCAGGTGTTTTCAGTCAACTCAGAAGCCAGTCCGCTCTGACGGCGCGGAGTTTGGAGGTTACGTATCAGCCGGAATGTTTTGGGCTGGCATTTTTCGCTACGAAGACGGAGCCGGTGCACAGTGGAAGGGACGGCGAAGACACTTACGGACCGCGCCGTGTTGCTGACTTCTGGATGACTGGTCCGTGTTGCCCCGTTGGCGAACGCAGTTTGGAGGGATTCTCCTCATTCTCCTCGTGTCCGGGTGTGGAAAGTGACGGGAAGCGGGATAACGAGTGATTTGAGCGCCTTGTGGAGTCCAAAACCGCCCGCCTTCAAGATGGTTTTTCCGCCAGCGTGAGAATAAGACGAGAGGAGGAAACCTTGTGCTGGAGAAGTTCAACTCAGAGTGCGGAGTCTACTTCACCAGTCCTGGTGCTCTTCAGCCGCTTGAGAGCTGTGATGAGCGGGCTTCGGGAAAAGATTACTGAGCTCTTTCCTTTCCTGTCGTCAAAGTGCTGAGCGAGTGTTGGTTCGAAAGCAACTGACGTCGAATTCCTCGCTCTGCCCCGCCGAGTAGCCACTCAGCGATGGAGCACCCGAGATCCCCGCCTCTAGCTCTCTCACCCTCCTCCCACAAGCTGCCGCATGCGCAGGACTTTGAGGCCAGCATGTGATTTGCAATTAACTGGTATGGAGGGGTGAGCGCCAGCACTTTCATCGCCTGATTTACGACCAACGGAGGAGGGGGAGAGCCGCTGGATTCTTTGTGTCAAAAGTGATGAACGTCACCCTCTTCCTCACACACCTCCCTGCCTCTCTTCACACCGCCTAGTAATAAATAGAAGCGGGACTAAACTTTTCTAAACTCAACATGAACCCAAGAAAACCCAGACGTGACCACCACCTATCTCTCACCGCCCAGGATGAAGAGACTGAAACCTTCCTCCCGTCATCGGCTTTGCGGAGTCGTGAGTTCGTCACTTTGTTAAGCTGAGTTCAAATTGCCTCGACAATTCGGCGATGATGATGAAGCAGATTTTAGTTCGCCACCCCCGAGAAGGTGATCCTCCAGACATCGGCTAAGATGGAGGACGACGCCAAGACCGGCCTGCTGCATCTGCTCGGGCTGACGACGTGAAGTCTTCACAATATGGATTGGCTACGGGTGCGTAGGTCAAATACCCCAGCCAGAAGCAAATACGCCTGTCTGATCATCTGGAGGAAGATTATTACGAAAACAATTTTTACAGTGGTTAAAACCTCTGCACGCCTACTCATACCGCTATTCAACGGCTGCTGCATCATCGACTTAATCTACATCGAAGACGTAGGTCAGAGCCATCGCTGATCAGCCAGCTGAGAGACAGCATCCTGAAACCATCGACGTGCTTACTCGACGCTACTGAAAAGATATCTGGAACCCACGATGGAGGTCTGGGAGGGTAATTTGACGACGACGATTGTTCCGCCTATAGCTTTTATACTATCATATATTCATGTGTGTCATATATATATATATATATATCATGATGTTTTTACTATATAGTCATTTGTATGTATCATGATGTTTTTACTATATAACAACAGTGTGTATTATGTTTTTACTTATATAATCATTGTATGTATTATGTTTTTACTATATAATCATTTGTGTATGTATCACGCTTATATAAAAAAAAAAAAATAAAAATAAATAAATAAATTTTTATATTGTACTCACACTAACCCTGCAGATTTGTACATCATTTCCTCCTAATCAATGCGCATCAATAAAGAAAGTTTTCATCAAGGCCTGAACCTTCCAAGACTATGAACCGTACATGAGTAAATGTATTATTTACCCGGCTCGCTCCAGCTTTAAGGAGCGAGGCTGAGAGAGCCTTGAAAGATGATGGATATGACAAATAAACGCGGACAGCACACGTTTTATCGACAAGACGCCTTATATTCTCCACAAACTCCGCTGCTCACTCAGAAGAAATAGAGTGTTTGTTCCAGACCTTAAACCACCCTGCCGGATCTGTGCGACATGCAGGCCCTAGCTCAGCACAACGATTTGTGCATCATTACCTGCTGACCGTACTGACGGTTTTTCTAAAAAGGCTTTTTGCGCCGGTGTCTAAAGAGAAAACAGCTTGCCATGGTTCCTGAAATACCAATCCATTTTTAAAGAAAGCTGAACCGTTTCTCAAACTATGACTTGACTGGCAAAAGAATTCCTCTAAACCAGAGCCCCAGGCCCTGATGGAGAATACAAATTAACTATTTTACTCACATCCAGCATCTGTGCTTGGTCAAGAAAGATTCAATCGTGACGTTAAAGGCAGAATGGAGATATTTCTACCGCTTCAATAAATACTCACGCACGCTGATTGCTCTGCAGGATTTGGTAGACGGTTACAATAATAATTTCACAGCATTAAATGGCACCCGCCAAAGTCACTGATTTATACTGTGTTTGAAACCTTACGTATGCTGCTAATGCTTCGCTGATGCAAATATAAATTTAAAGAGGATACGCAGAATTTGCAAAGTAAGAGGAGTGTTTGATAAAGAGATATGAACAGACTTTTACGGACGAGTTGTTTACAGTAGATCGACGCTGGCTCGCTTCCGCCGCTATGCTTAAAGATTTTGACGGGAAGTCATCCGAGGTCTTGCGAACCGGGAACGTGTGGTTGAAATTGCTCACAAGCTCTATAGAGTGGAAAAATTTTTAAAACATGCACGGTTCGAGGTAAGAAACAGATTCTAGCGGCATGGAAAACTGGCCTGAAAATTCAACAGTTGGTGGATGAGACCGTCACGATATAAAATAGCCTTCCACTCTTAATTGACCCGCTTACGCTGCACATTGCCTCAATATGAGAAAATCTTTGCATTAAATGAATGTATTTAATACGCTACGATAAACGCTACTTGCATTGGGAAACAACCCCTCAGGACTTCATATCTCAGAATGTGCACCGCTTCGCTTCCCAGCATCCATCTCCCACTTTCAACGCTCGGGAAAAATTATAAAGTAACCACGACACATTACCCAAAGATTATAACGCTTTATCCATCAAACATCATGGATCGTGCGTCTAGCGAGGGTTTTTACCTCACTCTGCCCTCCAACGCGAGTCTTAAAAAAGTGTTTAAAGATAATAAGAGTTCGTGATTTAAAGTGGATCTGCCGCAGTTATTGATTTAGCGTCGCTGGGAGGTCGCCTGCTAGATCTCTACTCACACCTGGCAAACATGCCGGTCAATACAGCTACTACGAATGGAGATCCAAAGCTAAAGAGGGAAAAGCCGACGGTGAAAGCAAGGTCCACGTACAGTTCTTTTCGGAGGGTTATTATTCTACTGTGGAAGATTTTTTAACCGAACTCAACTTTTCGCTGGCTACCTTCAAGTCCAACGTTCATATAACCTACCACCACATAAGAAAATTCATTTCACAGCCGGAGGGAATTATCATTTACGCTTTCCCGCACTGGGAAGCACATTTTAGGCGTGGAACCCTCACAAATGGTACAAATTTGGTAATAATTGAACGGTAAGGGCACCTTACCCTACTGACATCAGCCGCTTCAACACCTGTTTTGTTACAGCGACGCAGTAACCCTAACTGGTAGGCGACGATTCTACTTCTCTTGAGAACCGTGAGCGCAGAGGAACCTACGGTGACATCATCACGCAGACGCTTAACCCTGCCCAGTATTTTACCCGCAAGCCAAAAACATATTGAAAACATTCATGAGGTCAAAACGGATCAGAAATGTTTGTCGATTTTACTTTCGCAAGACCAGAGTTCAGCTCCATTTTAATTCTGCAAAAATCAAAATAAATCCATGCAAGATCTCAAAGATTTGTGAGTTATTATGAGAGCAAGTGGGGCGCCTCCCAGGTTTTAGCGAGCCCCGCCATGTACGTGGGCGGGATCGGATCTCATTTTCAAGATTGTTCCGCTTCGCTTCTCCGTTGGTAAAAAGTTGTCGTTTAGCCAACCGCATCTTAGGTCGGGCGGTAAAAATATAGCCTCTGGACGCGGATGTGAGTCACGCTACGGAAAAATGTTTATAAACAGAGTGATGAGGGGATGAAGGATCGGGCGATCTGTTGTTCTATCTAAAGATCGCTAAAAGCACCCCGGTCAGCGGCTCTCAAAGGCAAAAATCGCTACAGCGAAAAAGAATAAATCATTCCAGAGAAGCCGCAGGAGAAAGGTCGCATCCGAGGCTTCCTTCACATATATTTTAAACAAGAAACAAACGAAAAGATGGCAAATTTTACACTAAAAATCAGCCACGCACTTCCGCTTAACTGGACTCGTTCTTCCGCACCTATGACCTCAAACGATCAAGAGAAATTGTACACAGAAGTTCTACCTTGTCAGCCATCACCGATGGGGGCCCATAGAATTTTTCATCCCGCTAGGGGAAAGATATCTGATTTAAACGAGACTTTACTTCACCTGGGCGAATTAAAGTTACCAACGCTGACGAAACAAACATCCCTCCGAACTCGCCTGTGGGATTATAAATTACCCTTGAACACCATTTTCAGTCAATGCGACGTTATTTTGGGAGATCGCCTCATTTCCCAGTCTAGCGCCACCCATCCCTACAGGGCCATCATAGAGACGCTGCTCAACTATTCGGAAGACGCTCTGAAAAGTCAGTTCAGCCGGATTATTTACAAAGACACCCCGGAAGGTAGATTTTAGTCATCAACAACGGAGCCAATCCGGGTCTGATGAAGAGGGCGTGGCTTCCTGACAGGCCCCAGAGAGGTGCACCTGCTAGGCCCCATCTACACGGGACATTTTCAGAAGGAGAGGCTCTTGCTCACCCTGTGGACGGAGAATTAAATTGACCCGCGCCAGCCTCAAGCCTCAAGTGCGCGGCCGACAGCAATTTTCGCCTAAAAGTTACCGGAGCCTCTCTATTTATCAAAAAAGTGGTCGTGTCTCCATTGTATGCCTCGTCACGCTGCGCGCTGCCCGGAACGCTGGCTTTTATTGGCCGTCGCGGTGAATCTCAAAACTTACCCATACCTACAAAATTCCAGAGTTTGTACTCAAGAAAATTTATTGGAACCATGCCCAAATACATCGCTTTAGGTATTAAGTAAATCACTGGAAGCCTTCACCGAAGACGCGATATACCGCCTTCAACTTCCGCATTATGACGTGAATATCTGGCTTCTGTGTCAAGACGGAAGACAAATACCCGCAAACCTTTCCAGCCGATTTGTCAGGAGAAATTGTGTCAGAGAGTATTATAACCCTTCCTAGCCACGGAAGACATTCCAGTGACTCAGTCTCTGAGCATCAGCAGAGAGGATTTTGATCAGGGGTACTCGGCGATTTGTGTTTAACTTAAACCAGAGAGAAGACGTGGAGGCGCTTTTCTCCCGCTTCAGCGGTTCTCACGGCTGGAGATGAGATCTAGGCAACCCACACGGCCACGCCTACAGTGACTTCACTTGCAAATTGATTCTAAATCGCCAGGTTCTGTGGACTATTACTAAAGAAATGAACAATTTCAACAGAAGCTCCTGTGCTGGACGACGGAAAACATTTCCTGAGGCGATAGCCTGCACCACCCCTGCTGACCCGACGTCTCTCCCCACATCCTGTTGGTCACCACGCCAGATGAAACTGAGAATACCATTAGCCTAATTTCTGGAAAAGGATGGACGTGCCATTTTTTCGACTCACGATTTCCGCCTTAATTTTGACGATATGACCTGACCATCCTGCAGCTTTTTGGAAGACCGCATGATAAGATACGTATCATAACCGCAGCTTCAACATCCGCGACAACTGCCCAGCAACACTGTGTTTATTATTTGTACCATCGCTGCCGCATGTCTTTTCAGCAGGTGTTGTCTTTATACTTGGCAAGACGAGGCTCAGAATGATTCCCGAAGCAACCGTTTAGTAAAGATTTACCCGCATTTAAAAGCTGCGAAATACATTTTTGTCATCATATCGCTTCTCGCTCTATGGAAACCTTTCTGAAACGCAGTTAGAGGAAAGAGAGAAAAAACACACTGTACACATTTTTAACAAAGTGAATAAAACATTTATTGAAAATCAGCGCCTGGTACATTACTAAATGGCGGCCCATCGTATAGCAATATTGGGCTTTTTCTCTTCATCTTTTCTTTCTTCTTCCAGCTCTTCTAACAATTTCAGATTTATCGGGTTGTTGGCTACTATGGGGCTGCGAATGTATACGGGAATATTTAGATTTGTCTGTAGAGTAGATAAAATTTTCGCCAGCCCGCAGGTTCAAGCGCATTCGTTCCGCAGCATAGCGCGCTTTATTAGATCCATCATAAAGTAGCCTTCACCCGCTCCCGCGATGGATAAACTCTCCTTTAGAAGACCAACTTTTCTCATTCAAATCTTTTTCATAATGTATTCCTGCATTTTTCCGGTCACGCTGGGCGAAGGATCTTTAGCGCTCCGACATTGTAGCATCCCCTCATCCGCATCTTTCATCCTAACAGGTGCGGGCGCTCACCCTTTTCCTCCCCCTCCTCCTCATTCTGGGTAGGCTGCGTTTGCAACTTCACCGTGACGCTTTTCTCTTCCTTTTGATCTTGTTTCACGAGGTTGAGATATTCCCTGCAGCAGCGTATTATATTTTTAATCTTCTCAGATTCAAATCAGTCTCGGCTCCAAAGCCAGCTCTCATTTTTGCATCCAAATTACCTTCTCCGCCGATTGCCTGATGGTTTGCTCCGACGGGTTAAACGTTTAATTGATGCGAGAGGAGAATCATTTTCTGTGCGTTTCATTTCTCACCTTTCTGAATGGCGCCTCCATCAGCCCGCTATAATCGGGATAACGGAGAGGAGGAGCGTAGAAACTCCCGTTTGCTTCACCAGAGTCTGATGTTTGCGCCTCAACCCGTTCTTTATCAACCAGAGATCTAATGATTTTCTTTCTAATTTTTTTAACTTTTTGTATTGAGAGGATGATATGGAACGCTCTTCAAAAAACATTTAAAGCAATCTCGCACAAAGCTTGATAAAGTCTGAGATCCGTATGCTAGAATGTCTCTGCGCTTTTTATATAGTATAGTACAGAGCTCAGACAAAGGAGCGCTTTTTTGATTCCGTGTCATATTCTTTTTTTTAATTGAAATCAATCAATAAAATTTGAATTATTGATTTGTCTTGGAGCGTAAACCACTGCAGCTGTCCGCAGCACTCCTGATCTCAGCCTGTAGGGTTCCTGACAGGAAGGTGTCAGGCTCGACTATCAGTACCCGTGAGGCTCCGCCTGCGCGCTTTGAAGCTCTCCTTAAATGTCTTTTTTCTCTGGAACATTTGCTGGGCCAAAATATTCATTTGTAACTTGTCTCGTGGATTTTTAAACAGACCAATAGGAAAGTGTTTAGACCGAAGGGCGCGGCTGTATTTACCTTGCTGAAATAGATTTTAAGGCCAGCATCAATACGCTCATATTTTTATGATGTCTGTACGCGAAAATCTGACCACTTCGATGATTAGAAGCTAAAATAACATCAGCCCAAAATCACCAGATGAGTTTGTTCCGGCGGAAACAGCCATCTTCTCAAAAGAATCAGGAAGTCCTTTGATAAATTTTATGTTTTTATTCATCTTCGCCGTTCTTCAGACAGGGGTTGAAAGAAGTATAAACCCAAACGGTTGTCGGGTCTAGAATCTAAACATGTTCGCAACGCTCCAAAACACTTTTCACAAAATAGTTTCTCTTTCAAAGATCCGCCGACTCTACAATCAGGCATAAAAATGGAGAGGCCAGTCTAGGGTTGAATACAGTTTACATTTTCAAACAAACAAACAACTTCTGATGATAAGAAAAACAATCAAACCAAAAGGCAGAGTTGCCGCCGGGGGTGCCATGCCTCTTTGTCGCATACCTAATTCGAAAAGATTTCTGAAATGAAGAGTTTTCAAATGAAACCCGCTTTTGTTACGGACAATATTGTGATGAGGCGGGTAATCAGCTCCGCCTACCCTCCAGAAACCCCTCCACCAACTCTTTCACGCTGTTAAAATTGACTTTCTCACCACTCTCCTGGGCGCCGTTGATTTTCACCCAAGACTACTGCTTCTTTCCCTGCCGGGCCTGATAGGCTAGGATTTTGGACTCAAGTGGGAAGCAAACCTTGAATCGTGTCACCTTCCAATTCATCCGTCAGCTGACCTAGATATTCTAGTTTCCAAGGGAGTCTCCTGCACTCCCCCACCGTGTAGGATCAGGCTGTCGGTGTCTGTGTACAAAACTCCCAGCTTTTCCAGATAGTCGCATTTTCAGGCGTGCGAGGCTGCTGTGAATGCTGCGACAAAGACGTTGTTGACCTTACAAAATTAGGCAGCCCTTGCTGTGGTTCCACTGCACCATCGCACTTACGCCAGAAAGCTAAAGCAATTGACGCTAAACTTTCCTGGAAACATAAAGTCAAAAATTGCTCCTCATCAATCACCAGGTGGTCTGAAGGCGATTGCTCTTCCGCAAACTTGCCCTAGAGGCTGTTGAGACAGAGTTTTGCAATCTGTCCTTGGCTGGTTCGCTGGATGTTGGCCTTCTCCAGCAGAATTCTTGCTTCTCGCGTACTCTTTAATGTACCTGTCGAGCTCTTTCTTCGCCGCTACCCATCCGGGAGGGCTTGAAGTTTCTGTTTGACTTTCATAAAAGGCATGGCTTTGAATAGAGCTGTCACACACACTAAAAATGCCACACCTCTGTAATTTCTCCCACCTCTGTAACCCAGTTGGAGCGCTCTCTTCAGCTCTTCCACACCCAGGACACCTCGTGGAGAGCTCTGGCCTCGCCATCATGCTCAAGACGCCCTGCTGGTTGTTATTCTCAGCGCATGTGCGAGCAGTAGAGTGTGAACACCATTACCTTAGAGGTTTTGTAGGGTAGTAGCGGATGTAGAGACCGAGGCGGGTGTACGATCATTTGATCAGTCTCCAAAGTAGTTTTCAGGGTCACAAAGTCCTTGTGGATGATGACGGTGACTATCGGATAAGCGCATGTACAGTTGACATACGGGTACAGAGGTAACGCCCACGAGAGCACCCGCCTTCATCTCCGCCGCAGGTTCAATTTATAGGCGCAGACTCTCCTCTGCGGAAGACTTCGCGAGGCACGAGGTCGGGAAACGCCGGCTCTTGAGAAATTCTTCACCCTCAGGATCCGCCCGCTTCAGCTCTTTCCACTCGTGTGTTCCAGATGGTGCAGATCAAGACCTTGTAAACAGACTTTTAACGCCTGACTTCACGGCGCAGTACGCCTCGTAAGGAGTTCGGTTTAGGGGCAACGGTTGAGGGCCCAAACATTTAGGGCAGCTGTGATAATAATAACCCTGAAATCCCCACACGCGTTCTGCACCATTTATCTCAGCAACCATTTCATAGTACTTGGGTCGTATCTGCTCCTCCCCGCCGTTGACTTGCTGAATGTCAATTTCTGGTGTAAGAGATCCACTCCAGCCACTGACGCAGGCGTGAGAGTATCTTGCACTGGCTCAGAAATATCGGGCGCTGGAATGGCTAATGTTAGAGGAAAGTTTGAGACAGGCCACCTCATGCAGGCGGATGTTATGGTGATGCATTGAAGGGGTCGACGTCACAGATGCAGAAACTTTCTCTGAATTTGACGAACCCACAAAAGAATGTCATCACGGGTTTTGCAGTAATGGATGGTATCTGACTTTAAAGCCAAAGACCCCTTGCTCGGGCCCCGCATTGCCAACTTGTCAACTTCCCGCTTGACATGCGCTCTACGTCAGAATCTTTCGCGGGTGTGGGTCCACGAGTCCAGATGCCCTCTGAGCTGAAACGGTGAGGAAAAATACCTTGGATTGATCTTCAAACTCCTAAAGCTTTAAAGGCGTAGACGATACTGGAGGAATGACAGAGAGTCGATGAATGACGGAAATCAACATCTTCGGCCAGAGAGCTTACTTCCTGTACGATGATAGAAGTTGCTTTATCCCCAGCTGCACCATCCTCCAGGACTGTGTGCAGCCGCCAAACCCTCTGGAATTATGCGCGCCTGTAAAGTAGAACTTGAAACGAGGCTTCCTCTGGAAATGAATGATAAAAGTTTAACGCAGTTCAACCCAAAGCCTTCCACTTAATCGCCAGGGTCTTGCATACCAGGAAGGGCACGTGCTTCCTGACGTTCGTCAACAAAGGCTCTAAAATCATAAAACCAGCTCGCAGGTGCTCCTGCTCTCTGAGGGGGAGAGTTTAGCAGAGCATCGGTGATCCTCAAGGCTCGGGACATTCAGAGGATAGTTTTGTCCCAAATCTTAGCATTTTGCAGCAGGACACTTGTGTCTGGGCTGATGTCTGTAGCCTGAGGGAATTTCATACTGTGATTGCATTTAGTACATTTTCCGCAGGTCACAAATGGCTGGAGGGACCGCCCTGCCTGATCTGTTTTTCTATGTTTAGCCAGACACCACGGACCGACACTATTTGTTGCAACCGCACACGATCGACTTTTTCCACCTTGTGCAACTGGATTTGCACAGACTGCGCAGGACCTGCAGAAAGTGCTTTGGGGTTTCATGATCCTGTGTAGCAGTGATGACACATGTAGGTTTTACCTAAAAACCCGCTTGATGCTTTGACTCGTAATAATGCCCCTCGGTTAAAAATATAGAGGGGATTATCAGATTTTGGTGACTGTCCCCAACGCGAGAGGACGGTTTTATCCTCTGTACAACACCACAATTTTTTCGACTCACCGCTTCAAATTCTACGCGACGTGGAAGCAAAGCTCCACGGGCAAAGCCATGAAGCCCGACCTAACGCTGTATTCGCTCAACTGAAAGATCCGCCGCCTGTGAGCCCCGGCTGATCAGGCTGGCGCAGGCTGGTGGCAAACAGAGCTGATTATCAGTGTTGAGAGGGACGAACCGGGCTTTCTTTCTAACAATTTCTCATTGAGCATGGTTTCCAGCTTTCTCTCACACCTCTATTATTTTGCACAATCTGCACGATAATTTCTAGCTCCTTCGCTGTCCATAACGCTCGGCGTTAGATTAAACACTGATCCAGCAGAGTCTGGAACGCCGCCTTACGGCTTTTCGTTATTTTGATAGGTGACGTTTCGGTGCTGTCTGAGTTTCACCCAAGGCTCCAATTGAATTAGATCGCTAACTCCTCTGAGATAGCTCTGCTTGACATTTTTCACGTTTGATATGACGAGAAGGTAAAATGTAGCATAGTCCGTAATAATTTCGGGAAACTCAAAACCTCAACTCTATGGTTATGAAATCGATCCCGCCTGAAAAGCTGCCTAACATCTACTCCCGCCCCAATCCTATGTGTGTGCCCTCCACCTGATCGTCATTAGCTGTTGCCGCATTCAAATTGCCCACGCGCCGCTTTAATGGTTGGAAAAGTCTACGGTTCGCAAGGAATTTAGATTATTCAGAGCCTGATTGAGCAGGTAAAATAGTCAGTTTGTTTGAAACTGTTTCCGCCCCGTGAGACGAGACGGTTCAGGGCTTGATTAAGAGAATAAAATAATCATTTTCACTTTACTCCCCTCGAGCCGACGCTCGAATTTCCTGAATTAATTCAAGAAAGGACCCTCCATTTTCAGAATTAAAACAAAACAAAACAGACAAAATAAAATAATAAAAAAGATCCAGAAATGAAAAACTATCAATACTTTAACGACATCAAACAGGCCCAGAAGACATTGCAGCGATTTGAGTCCAATTTCCGCCAGACGCACTCCGCCTCGCGCTTTCTTTTTCTTCTTCCTGTTCCATCGCCCCACACGCCTGGTTTAAGAACGGTAAAAGAAAAAAATAATAATAATAATTACACTCCACACTCGTTATGGCGCTTAATGCATCTAACGCGAATGAATAAAATCCCCGCCCTCCCGAAACACGTGCTCCCTCCCACCACTTCCTTCAGGCGCCAAATTTTATTTGGGTCCCCGGCAGAGCGCTACTGTGAGATCTCCGAATAATAATAATAATACAAAGAATTAACTTCATCTGGTTCGCGTGAGTGTCTTCGGCGCCTTCTCCTTCTTTTCGCCGGTGAGTTTGAGATTCGCGCTATTCTCGATGTGGGACTACGCGGATCGCCTTCCTGCCATAGTCGCCGCTGCCTGCAGCTGAGGCCTGACTTCGTCGCACGTTTTGAGCCTGGTCTTCCGCTAGCCGACATGTGGAATCGGGCATTGGGCGCTGCTGCTGCTGTTGCTGCTGCCTCTCATTCTCCGACTCTTGCCTGAATCCTCAAAGTTGAATGATCCACTGACCAAATGCCTTGTTCGGAAAACAACGCTGGTTCGGGAACTCAGGTAAAAGAAAATATATGGATACTCTTTTATCCGGATGAATGTTTAGCTTTCTACTTACCAAAGTCTGATTGAGAAAGCCCACGGCTGGTCGCAGATCTACATCAGCATGGTTCGAAATTAAATAAATAAATAAATAAATATAACCTTTTCAGAGATTTGTATAGATTTATTTCATTTCATTTTTCCTACTCTCAACATTTGGTAACGGAATGTTGACTAAATCTTTCATTCATCACATCATCTGTACAAAACACACGGACTTTGGTTTTAGTTGAGATTATTCAATTTAGAAAATAAAATAATAATCTTACCCAATCGTAGAATGACGCTAGTTAGCTGTGGGTGATGAATTTGAGCTGAAATAACTGTTTGTATATTAAACGGCACATCGGTAAAACAGCTAGAGTTCACGATGGTGAGATGGGCTTACCGCTTCATAGCTTAGTCGGTCACGGTCTTAAAATCCAATGTTTCGGCCATTTGCGCTTATATACCTCGCCAACGCTCAGTGCGCTGAAGTGCGGAGGTAATAAACCAAAGTGCTCGAGTCTGATAGATATTTTAACATTTTTGTTTCGCTTTTGTTTTATATATATATATATATATATATATATATATATATATATATATGTATATTAGATACGATTGTACATGAGTGTTAAGAGGAGAAAATTTATTTGTTGTCTAATTATTTGTTTTGCTGATTTCTTCATTTTGAAGGTATGAGTTTTAACTTTTTTTTTTTTTTTTTTTTTACACCACGTTTCTGCAATAGGGTTTCCGCACTCCGCCCCACAGTCCCGGATGTTGGAATGTGTCCACGCGAAACAGACCCCTCTGTTGGGTGAAACTCATAACTACGCTTAAATACATTTATACGCAGATAAGGCTTATTCTCACAAAACAAAACAAAATATTAAATGGTTTCTTTTATGCACTTTATTCTCATAAAATACTTTCTTTTCTATCCTACGTCTGTGTGACCTTTTACACTCCCTATTTCAGCAGGATTCCCCACAATGCTGGATGTTGGAATGTTCCGCTCAAACAGACCCTGTTGGATGAAACCTGATGAAACTCACAATAAGTAAAATCATAATCTACGCTTGCGCCTACAAAACTCTTAATCTTTTTCTCTACAAACAACATGTGCCTGAAAAAGATCATGCTTGTCTTACGAGGAATGAGAACGCTATCAGCTTCCAACATTTGACTTTACAACTCCTCCTGTGCCAGGGTTCTAGTGACCCAGCTGACGTTGGAATGTGTCCTGTGTGAACCAGATAACAGACTGTTGGGGTGAAACCAGCGATCGGTAAATCCCAAAAATCGACGCTTTTTAAATACATTTATCGCCGTGATTTAAAACTGTTCAAAACTGTTTCATGTTTGTATTTTTGTGTGTTTTTGTTAGAAACTTCCTTTAATCGGAGGCCAATGAAAAGCAAGAGGGGTGAGTTTGTTTGACGCTTCTAACGATTCTTACGCTTAACGATTCTGACGAATGCACTCTTTTATTCCTGCAAAATGCTTTTCTTCGGAATGGCCTATTCATTCATTTAAAAACTGCTTCAATTCGTGTTTGTACTTTTGTGTGTTTTAGAGCTAAATGTTTCTACTTTTGTGTATTTTTAGGATCTTCTTAAAGGAAAGTAAAAGAAATGGCTTAAAACAGAAATAGGGTGAGTTTGTTTGATTTGCTCTTAACGTTTAACGCCTAACGATTCCTAACGCTTGGACGAATCTTTTATGCACTTTTCTATTACTACGCAAAATCTTAATCATTCATTTAAAAACTGTTTGATTCTAGTAAACGGCCCTACGCGTGTGTGTGTGTGTGTGTGTGTGTGTGTGTGTGTGTGTGCGCTTCATTCATTTACAATGTTTTATCTTAACAAATCTATGCCTTTTAAAATGTAAACGCTTCTCTGACTTTTCTTTTAATGTTGATTGATGTTTCATTTGATTTTGATGCTCCTACGTTGCACCCAACCCCTTCTACACCTGCATTTCCTCCCACCCACCCCCACCCATCCTTGCACCTGCACCCCCCCCACCCCTCCCCTCATAGGTGACCTTTCGGTGACCTGCCATAAATCATCGTTTTGACATAAGGTGCCCCCATTCATTCTCTAATATTGTTTTTCACCTCATAGCTAACTTAGTATGTATTCATATTCATGGCAACACTGTTTTAAATGTTTTCTTTTTTGGCTCCCCAGACCTTTTATCTTACAATATACCACTCGTTTTCCATTACAAAAACTGTTTAAATTCACTAATTATATTTCCTATAGTGATAAAATGAGTAATTATATTATCCATGTCTTATAAACTAATATTAGAGTACACTAACCAAAAAAAATCTTTGATTTTTTTTTTTTTTTTTTTTTTTTTTTAATTTAAAATGATTAATATTGACATTTGTGGTGTTACAGGTCAAATCGGACCTGTATAGATTTACGGTAGGATAATGACAAAAAGTCAATTCCTTTTCATAAAACCAACTTTATTTTAATAAGAATTGGCCTCTGAAAGGGACTAGCCATTCATTTACTGTCACCTCTGGCCTTGGATTGTAGATAAATGGCAATTTCTCTACCCATTTTTCCCAAATATCCCTGATTGGTGCAAGTTTGAAAATCCGGAGAACGATTTGCTCGTCGTGTGAATGACAAAGTGGAGCACTCTTGACAACACATGAAAAATGGCACGAAAAATAGAGCGGCCTGACTCACTTCATTACACGATATGTACACCCCAGCAAGAAGCAACAGTTGGCATCCAGCTAAGTTTTGTCAACCTCCATCCAGCTATCACCAAACACTATTCTCCCTTCCATGTTGGTCATCTCAAGCAGGATCTTCTGAAGAGGTTGTAGAAAGAACAGCCCAAACATTGACGTTGCGTCACAGCGTATCTAGTAGGCCCAGGAGTCATTTTTAGGATGTTCTCCCTTGGTACCCCACATTGGGTGTTATTGGGGCTTGATGACCATGAAACATCACCTTTTCTTGACTTGAAGACCTCTCTTTTAGCATCTGTGACATCTGGGTCCTCCTCATCAGATGTGTGGGCTTCTTCAGGGTCATACTGAACCTCATCCTCAGATACATTCTCCTCAGCTTCGCTTTCCTCCCTGTCTTCAGGATCACTGAGCCTCAGTCAACATGAGCATACCTCTTGCTCATGTTGACTGATGCTCCACCAAAATGCAACTCAACTGATAATATCTCACCCAAACCCTGTTTATATATGCCAATGCTTATTTTTTATTCAAAATGTATCAATATGCTGCGAGAAAGTTGATGTGGGGGAAGTGTGGTGAAGGCGGCTTCTGTGTGTGTGTGTGTGTGTGTGCCTGTGTGTGTGTTTGTGTGTTATGGGGCACATTGAACCATATTTGATCCACAGAGCAACCCACAGCTTTTAGTGATGCATACAACAGCCAGTATTCTCTGCAGGGTCATATTTGGCCATAACACCACAAATGTCACTTTTTTTTCTGAGACCGTTAGAATTTACTAACATGGTGAAAATTAATTTTGTTGCGTTAAAATATTTGTGTCTGAGGATTAGATGAAGCCTCGTTCCACTAAAAAAAAGGAAATGGTACTTTTTACATACCTCAACTTGAAAACGGGTCAATTTTGACCCGAACACAATATAAGGGTTAAAAGATAAATGGCAAAATGAATGCATTAATAAGATACAAATCACAATAATTGGTGCTGCTCATAAGATTACCTGTGCCTTGGTGCATTTACTGATAAGTTTTTGAAGAAGGGAGGCTTTTGAAGACTGAGGCCTGGTGCCCGCCGACACAACCTGGTCTCTTCTGCACAACCAGACACTCTCCTGACCACATGGCAACTCCTGATGTTGAGGCCTCACTCTTGGGGCATGAAAAGGGGAAAACCCCGTCTGCTTCTCAGTGAGCAGTTGGCCCCAGTGTGCTTAGTTTTTAATCGTTGTCGTTGCAATTGCCCCTTACTGCTGTTCACAACTTTGCCTCCCAGTTTCAATTCTTCAGCAGGGCACTCAGCACACAATGTTGTGATCTTTCTCTCCAATTTCAATTCAGAAGGGCACTCAGCACACAATGTGATCTTTCTCTCCAATTTCAGTTCAGCAGGGCACTCAGCACACAATGTTGTGATCTTTCTCTCCAATTTCATTTCAGCAGGGCACTCAACACACAATGTTGTGATCTTTCTCTCCAATTTCAATTCAGCAGGGCACTCAGCACACAATGTTGTGATCTTTCTCTTGCTTGCCTGCTCGTTTCGTTTCGTAAATCAATTCTTCAGTGCCTCAAACTGCCCAAATGTCGGTGCTGAAAAGCACAAACTTCAGACAACCCAGCATGATCCTCTTGCTGCGTTGGGGTCTGGCATGGAGAGTGATGATGTCTTGGATGCACAGAAAAAGACCTTCAGCATCTCTGTGCGGACAGTTTTATACACAACATTCTGCTCTAACCCACAGGACCTCCAACTTTCATTGGTTGCCATCACCTAACTTCCCTCCTTTCCACATTCAGCTCTGATTACCTCATCGCTCTCTTAAAAATGCAGGCACTAAGTAAATCTTAACCATGTACTCAGATTATTAACTCTAAGTTACATAAACCAAAACCATGAGCAGCCACCGGTCACCAATAACATGAACAATGACATCCATTAATAATGCATGAAAACATTCTTAATATTCACCTTTTATAGAACACAATACATTGTTTTCAGTGAGTTTAACCATGATGACATTTATCAAATTAACCACTTTTAGGACTTCAGTCTTTGTGCTTTTAAAAGCAATGAAATCAATTAACCAAATTAACATCATTTAAACATGTTAAAGCTCACAACCAGATGGGAGGGAACATGATAATGCTAACACAGTGTTGCTAATACACCGATGCTAACATACTTCTGTCCACATAAGTAACACTACATACTGATATTAATGAATCACTTAAAACTGGATTAAGTGGATGAATGGATAAGAAAAAATAAAGGAAATGAATATTATTCAATCATGTTAAAACTCAGAACCCAATAAAAGAGCATAGTAACACTGACACAGTGTTATGATACTATGAATGCATCAGTGCTAACATACTTCATATAAGTAACACCACATGCTAAAACTACTTAAAAATGGATTATATGGATGAATGAATGAATAACGAATAAAGGAATTAAATACAACACGACAAGACGTCATTACACCTCATCGGAATTCACTGTGTTACCGAGGTCACAGTGACATTCATGTTTACAGCATGAATCCCTCAAGGCCATCACCATCTCCCCCTGTATCTCTTCTGCCGTTGTTTTTGTTAAACTTCTGGGAAGGTACAGCAGACCTCAACATTTCTTGACACTAGCACTGCACTTTTCTGGACTGAGATGTCTGAGGTGGTTCCAGGAAACTGCTGTAGCCACTCCTCCAGTTTGGGGGTCACTGCCCCAAGTGCTCCGATCACCACGGGCGCTACTGTCACCTTCACTTTCCAAGCCTTCTCCAGTTCCTCTCTGAGCCCTTGGTATTTCTCAAGTTTCTTGTGTTCCTTCCGCCTGATGTTGCTGTCACTTGGTATCGCCATCACCATCCTGTTTGTCTGTATCTGGAGGTCCCACAGGATCTTCGCTCGGTCATTCTCCACCACCTTTGGAGGGGTTTCCCATTTTGACCTTGGGGTTTCCAGCCCATACTCTGCACAGATGTTTCTGTAGACTATGCCAGCTACTTGGTTATGGCGTTCTATGTATGCTTTCCCTGCCAGCATCTTACACCCTGCAGTTATGTGTTGGATTGTCTCAGGTGCTTCTTTGCACAGCCTACACCTTGGGTCTTGTCTGGTGTTGTATATCTGGGCCTCTATCACTCTGGTACTCAGGGCCTCCTCCTGTGCAGCCAGGATGAGTGCCTCTGTGCTGTCCTGTAGGCCAGCCCTCTCTAGCCATTGGTAGGACTTCTTGAGATCAGCCACTTCAGTTATGTTCAGGTGGTACATCCCGTGTAGGGGCTTGTCCTCCCATGATGGTCCCTCCTCCAGCACCTCCTGACCTTGCCATTGTCTGAGACATTCACTGAGCACGTCATCCGTTGGGGCCTTGTCCTTGATGTACTCATGGAGCTTGGCTGTTTCATCCTCGATAGTGGCTCTCACGCTCGCTAGTCCTCGGCCTCCTTCCTTACAGCTTGTGTACAGCCTCAGGGTGCAGGATTTGGGATGGAACCCACCATGCATGGTGAGGAGCTTTCATGTCTTAACATCTGTGGTCTGTATCGCTTCCTATGGCCACCTTATTATTCCTGCAGGGTATCTGATCACTGGCAGGGCATAGCTGTTTATTGCCCGGGACTTGTTCTTGCCATTGAGCTGGCTTCTTAGGATTTGTCTTACTCGCTGGAGGTATTTGGCTGTTGCTGCTTTCCTTGTTGCCTGTTCAAGGTTGCCATTTGCCTGTGGTATTCCAAGGTACTTGTAACTGTCCTCAATGTCTGTTATTGTTCCTTCTGGGAGCGAGACCCCTTCAGTGTGGACTACCTTGCCTCTCTTAGTCACCATCCTACTACATTTCTCCAGCCCGAATGACATCCCAATGTCGTTGCTGTAGATCCTGGTAGTCTAGATCAGGGAGTCTATGTCCCGTTTACTCCTAGCGTATAGCTTGATGTCATCCATGTAGAAGAGGTGACTGATCGCGGCCCCATTCCTGAGGTGGTATCCATAGCCAGTCTTGTTGATTATCTGGCTTAGGGGGTTCAGACCTATGCAGAACAGCAGTGGGGACAGTGCATCTCCTTGATATATGCCACATTTGATGTAGGGTGGTATATGCCTGTAGGGTGGTTTTCCACAACCTCATTGAGTTTGCAACGAATGTTCTTAGAGTCCCGTTGATGTTGTACAGCTTCAAGCATTCAGTGATCCATGTGTGTGGCACTGAGTCATAGGCTTTCTTGTAATCAATCCAGGCAGTGCACAGGTTGGTATTTCGAGACTTGCAGTCTTGGGCAACTGTTCCATCAACCAGGAGCTGTTGTTTGGCTCTTCTGGTATCTGTACCAATGCCCTTCTGTGCTTTGCTCATGTATTGACCCATGTGCCTGCTTATCTTAACCGCAATGATGCCTGACATGAGCTTCCATGTTGTGGAGAGACAGGTTATTGGTAGGTAGTATTGGTAGGTATTGGTGGATGGGACTGCACCGTTTGCAGGATCCTTCTGGATCAAGATTGTTCGCCCCTCGGTTAGCCATTCTGGGTGTGTTTGGCAGTTTCGAGTGCTTCAGATATGGGCTTCTGGCCGTACCTCTTGAGTACTGGTTTTTTCATTGCACCTCTCTGGGCCTCTGTCAGTTGACTCACTTCTCTCCGTGCTGCCTTGATTTTAGCCTCCGACCTTCGTTTCCATGGTGGGTATTGTTTCTCATGGCTCCCATGGTTGCTCTTATAGCCAAGCATGTCTAGGATCACTGCTGCTGAAGTGTATATCAGCTCATCGGTTTAAGTGAATGTTGTGGTAGGGATCGTTCTCAGTGCTGCATTCACACTTTCCAGGAGACTTTCAGATGGTACTTCACTTAGCCGTTGTAATCGCCGTTGGCGTTGCCTTGTGTTCATTCTTGCCCTGATCCTATCTTTCAGGTCAGTCGCTGCCTCACTCAGCGTTATCGGTATATCTGCGCTCATTGGGGCTTCGTTCCCAATCTCTGGTTGGGGTGTTGGTATAACCTCCTCCTCTCTGACGTGGCGTTCTGGCTCCCTCTTGCTGTAGCATTTGTGTTGTACCTCGTCAATCTCAAGTTGTGATAGCAGTTGACGTTTTGTGGATGTTGGAACACTGAGCTACTAGTTCTTTCGTGGTCACCCGTGACTGTGGGTTTCGTAGTAACCATTCTGCCCACATTCTTTGTATGTAACCTCTCTGACTAGGGTTACTTGAGTAGTAGCATTCCAACAGAGCCTTGTTCTCGCATCTTGCCCATCTCCGTCTTGTTCCAGTAGCCCATTTTTCATGAAGGTGCTCTGGTCCTCCAGCACCTCACGCAGACCTTGTTTGGCTGGGCAACGTCTGAGCATCTCATGTGTTTCATTGTCACTCATCATGGTATGAGGTAGGCAGTAGCATGAAGGGTCTTGCCCAAGGACCCACAGTCCTATATATATATATATATATATATATATATATATATAAACAGTTTGTGTTCATACACAAACTGTCAGGGTCCGGATTGCCAGCCCTTTTCTGGTGTGTGTGGTTTGTCCTGTGTTCTCCCTGCACCCTCTACAGTGTAGACTCTACACTGTAGAGGGTGCAGGTTCCCAAGGTCCAGCGGTGGCCGCACACCTGTCGCTGATCGACTCATCAGGGCTGATTTAGGGAGGCTGCCAGCTGGTCCCCGTCACTGGATCGTTGTTTGTTCCTACCTCACCTGCAGAGTGGTACCAGACTCACTCAGACTGAAGCTTCCTGTATCTAGTGGATTGTTTCTGATGAGTTTTTCCCCCTTTCCAGAGTCGCCACGTTCCCTGAGAAGAGTCTGAATTCTGGTCATTCAGACACTCCGCAGTGAGCCTCCCCGTGAAGATTTGGATTTTTTGAGTTTTTATGATCGTTGGTCTTTTCCTCCATTTTGGAGAGCCTTCTGTTTTCCCCTGAGTTTCGCCCAAAAAAGGGATTATTTATGCTTTTGGAGAGCCTGCCTCATATCTAGTTTTGGGTCCTCAATACAAGTTCTCATAACACAGAGTTCCTGCACCAATGTCCTGCATTCCTTATGTGTGACTTTTACGACTGATGAATGCCAGACCTAATACCCCTCTTGGGCACACAGTAGGGGGGTGAAGTCTAAACAGGATTTTCTGTAAAGTAAAAGTTATTCATTAGACATGATGGTGAGAGACAGACGAGTTATACTTGTATTTTATGAAGTAAAATTCCAACGGAGTCTGAATTCCTCATGCCATGGAGAGGCAAAATTTTAGCCCAAACCCCAAAGAAAGGAGGGCAGAAAGTTATAACATCTTGGGTTTTTTATTCAAGGCTTTTTGTCTCTTTTACGTCTTTGTTCACGTTGTCTCCGTGTTTTGGTCCTTTTGTTACTTTGCTTCCAAGTCAATTTTTTGAAGTGAGAGTGAATACTTCTTGTTTGTTTAATTTTCATAAGAACAATTCAGAACTCTGTTGTAAATTGTTTAAGTCGCTATTGTACTACGTCCGTAAAGAGCATATTCGAAATATTTTTGCAGCTTTTTGAGAGTTTTTAAACCATTAGATTAATTCGTATTGACCACGCGGATTTAATCAAAATGGGTTTGAAATCTCAGAGACCGCCTTACTAAACCATTCAGACATCCTTCTGCCTCATATCCACGGGCCAGCTGACGTAGCTGGTTGGACTCCACTGCCAAAATACCGAGTTATGGGTGTTGAAGGGCACGGAACCAACTGGGAGACTGGAAGTTTGACACCCTGCACCCACTTCTGGACCCACCGGAGCGAAGCTGCCTTCATGTAAGAAAAGCTCACCTGTCTGCTGGTCATTTACTGGGTCTCAAATAACCAAATTACTTTTGAATCTAAATTTAGGTTTTGAATGCAAAACCCATTATTTTTTAATCCAAATTTAGGTTTATCAGATTAGAATAATCCAAAGTGTAGCGGACATCTCTGACTTCTCCAATCCTCTTTTGAACCCTGCATGAACCAAGTGGGGGAAGTTGTAGCAATATCTCAGTCTCTCCTGGATCTCCTTGTACCAAGCACGAGATCTTATCTTTATGACTGTTTCAGACACCAGGACACAAGCAGGAGGGGGTTGTGGAACCTTCTAAAAACAAAATTCATACCATCACCACAGGAATTTACTAATGGACGTGTTGTTGGTTTTCATAATCCCTTGTGCTTACATACACCTATCACCCAGGCCATCCAATGACCTGAGAGTTAGAACCAAGAACACCTAAGTGGGAGTAAGGGGAAAGACACCTCCCTTCACCAAATGTAGAGCAGATGTTCCATCTCACCCCAAGACAATGGGCCATTCTTCGCTGCTGCAGACGAGTAGTGGATTCAAATCAACACCCTGGCCAAACTGAATAAACAGTGTGGACCATGTCACCTGGTTCATATTCCTTGTGTTTTATTCATTTTCTTAAATATATGTGTATTTGCATATAGATATATGTGTGTGAGACAAAGTCCTAATCATGCATGAAGGTGTATACGTTAAGTCCTTGAACCCATATCATACATTCCTATCTTGACTTTTACTACTGATGAACGCCAGACCTGACAACTCCCTTTTTCTGCACGGCAGGAGTCGAAGACGGAACACAATTTCCTATAAAGTCACAAACACCCTTTTTAACTTTATCAAAGAAGATTCTAACCTGGCTAATATTGTTATTCAGGGAATTAGCAACACATTGGTACTTTCATGTTCTTAAAAAGTGGATTTCTCGGCAAGTTGAGGATTTGAGGTTTAAAAGAGATTCGCTGTAATGGAACCACAGTACCATCTAGATTCCAAAAGTGGTTATCGGTTCAAGCCTTATTTGTCACCTTGACACATACATTGTTTAGTTTAATATTGTCGCACAAGATATCTTGGGTATTGTATACGTATTTTTAAGACTGATATAATTACGTGTGTTTGTTATGCATGATTTATCTATGTTTTATAAATGAAAGTTGGAATTTAGTCTATAGCAGATGCTACACGTGCTTTGTAACCTATCACAAGTAAAAACTTTTACATAGAGTGGTATAGAATGAATGTACAAAAATAGTCATTAGCTATGACGGTGAGAGACAGATGGGTTTTATATTTTGTTTAGTTTTTGAAAGGAAATTCAAACAAAGTCTGAGGCCCTCACTCCACAGAGGAGAAGATTTGAACATTCATAAGGGGGGGAGACAGAAAGACTATTAAAGTAAAAGGACTCCTTTGTTCAAGGTTTTTTCTTCTTGCTTCTTGACCAACTTTTTACCTGCCATACTTTTGTCTATCTTTTGTCTTTGTTACCCCCGTGTTTCATTTTTGTTAACTTTTTTGAGTCAATTTTTGGAGCTAGACACTTCTCCTTGTTTAAGGTCCACGGTAGTGATTCAGAACTCCGTGGGAAATGAATTGCTTAAGTTGCTATCATATTGCCTTCTCAAAGAACATATCCGAACAATTTTTGGAAGTTTTTAAATTTTTACTCTACAAAGACTAAATCCATGTGGCCAAACGAATTGTATAAGTGAGTAAGATTCCTGAGACCATCTCAGACCTGACGACGCATCGCCGCCTTGTATCCACGGGCCAGCTGACCTGCAGGTGGATTGGACCAACCCTCTTGAGCTCTGGGTGTTGAAGCACACAGAACCCCTGGAAGACTGAGACCTGCACCCGCTTCTGGACCCATCAGAGCGAAGCTTACTGCACATAAGAAAGAATTTTAACCTAAATTTAGATTTATTAGGGTAGACTAATCCAGAGTGTCTCACCGTCAGTCAATTCCAACTTTATATTCTAATCACCACTGAGTTTATACATGTTTAATCTTGTCCAGTCATATAATCATGTTTTTCCTAATAAATTAATATTTTCAGGCAGTGGTTTCCTGTTTGTTAATTGAAATATGGGTACGGTGATCAATGTCTCAGAACTGGTGCCCTCAGTAAGAGATTGATTAACTTTATTACAGTATAAACTTTTGAGTTTATATTTCTTCCAGTAAGTGGAAGTGGTGCCCCCTAACGAGTTCAAGTGGAATTAAGAAAGTCATCCATTAGTTCTACTGTCTTCACACTACAAGTGCCTTCTCCGGGTCGGGGAGGAAATCCTGCCCCAAGTGGATGAGTTCAAGTACCTTGGGGTCTTGTTCACGAGTGGGGGAAGAATGGAGTGGGAGATCGACAGGCGGATTGGTGCGGCATCTGCAATACTGCGGACTCTGCACCGGTCCGTTGTGGTGAAGAGAGAGCTGAGCCGAAAGGCGAAGCTCTCGATTTACCGGTTGATCTTTGTTCCTACCCTCACCTATGGTCATGAGCTTTGGGTAGTGACCGAAAGAACAAGATTGCGGGTACAAGCTGCCGAAATGACTTTCCTCCATAGGGTGGCTGGGTTCTCCCTTAGAGATAGGGTGAGAAGCTCTGCCATCCGGGAGGAGCTCAGAATAGAGCCGCTGCTCCGCCGCGTTGAAAAGAGCCTGATGATGTGGCTCGGGCACTTAGTCAGGATGCCTCCCGGACACCCCCTTGTTGAGGTGTTCAGGGCATGTCTCCCTCGGTAGGAGGCCCCCGGGAAGACCCAGAACACGCTGGAGGGACTATGTCTTTCGGCTGGCCTCGGGATCCTCCCAGAAGAGCTGGACGAAGTAGCTGGGGAGAGGGAAGTCTAGGCTTCCCGACTTAGGCTGCTGCCCCCGCGACATGACCCCGGATAAGCGGAAGAAAATGGATGGGGGTGCATCTGCTCTCCAGGTGCATGGTGTATGGAGAGTGGACTCTGCACCCGGCGGTGGTAGGACAGATATGGGCTTGCTATGGACAAGCCTTGGTGGATCTGTTCACATTGAGGGAGAATGCGCGGTGCGTGAGATTCTATTCTCTGTGAAGCACAGATCCTCCTCTAGACGTAGACATGCAAGCGCACATCTGGCCACACATATTGAGCTACGCGTTCCCTCCTCTGGCCCTGATTCCCCCCACTCGGCCATATGCTGATACATAGGTCTTTGTATGAAACTGTGGAAATTGTTCGAGGAATGGTGTTCTCACAATGGCCACATCCCTTTCCAGTGCTCAGTGGGGGTGGTTCTTCTTGCTCATTCTTGCAGGACCTAACTGACAAGCGAAGAGCTTTTTCCACAATTAAGGTCTATCTAGTGGTGATTGCTGCTTGTCATGTCGATTTCAACGGGCAGACAGCAAGCCAGCATCTGCTGATCTGCCATTTCATGAAGGGCGCACGCAGGCGCTATGACCTAGTGGTGTCATGGTGGCAATCAGGACAATATGCCACACCTGGGACTCGTTTGCGCACCTGGCACAGGTCAAGCATGCACACCTGATTGCAAAGTGATTTAAGTGTTGACTTGGTGACTTGACTTGACTTGGACCCACCTGAACAATACAGATGATTACGTCAAATTCACCAGAGAGGACGTAAAAGAAGACAGTCTGGCCTTCTTGCAGTCAAGATCAAGGAGTACAGAAACCTTAGTATTGAGATCTACAGAAAACCTACCCACACAGATAAGTACCTCATTTTTGACTCACACCACCCACTGGAACACAAACTGGGTGTTATCAAAACCCTACAACATAGGGCCAAAGAAGTACCCACCACAACCCAAGGGAAGAAGAAAGAACGGGAACATCTGAAAACCGCACTCAAAACGTGATTACCCAGACTGGGCCTTCACAAAGACCTCCAAAAAATGAGACCCCAACAAAGAAGAGGAAAGAAATAAATGTCACAGCATTTCTATCCCCTACCTGTCTGGAGTTTCAGAAAAATTCAGGAGAATACTCCAAAAACATGACATTCCAGTACAGTTCAAATCCTCCAACACACTCAGACAGAAACTGGTCCACCCAAAGAACAAGACACCAAGACACAAACAAAGCAATGTTGTCTATGCTGTACAATGCCAGAAGGAATGCAAGGAACTGTACATTGGGGAAACAAAACAGCCCCTCCATAAACAAATGGCCCAACACAGACCTGCCACTTCTTCAGGACAGGACTCAGCAGTACACCTACACCTAAAAGAAAGCGGACACTCCTTTGAGGACAGCCAAGTACGTGTGCTGGCCAGAGAAGATCGCTGGTTTGAGAGGAGTGTCAAGGAAGCCATTCATGTCAAGTTGGAAAAACCATCTTTAAACAGAGGTGGTGGACTAAGGCACTTTCTATCACCCACGTACAATGCAGATGATTTTCACTTCATCCAGGAAGCTGATCTACTTTCAGTACTGAGACCAATTCAAGCAAGAAAATTGGTGACTGCTTGGAAACAAACTGGTATATACATTTCAATTTATTTATTTTTTTAGTATAACCAAGGATAAAGCAGCATTCGATACCTTTAGTTAATTTTATTATTTTTGCTTTGCAGCACAGAGTAGTGAAATCCAAAGGCAGTCACCATTAGCATCTCCATCTTTCTGGATGCGCTCCTCATTCTCTCCCTCCCCATCAACCAGCTGCCTGATTACACCTGTAGATTGGGTTGACACCTTTCAGATTCCATGGGAGAAGTTTCCTGAAGACTTGATACAGTGTTTTGAGAGGGAGAAAAGGCCAAAGCCCTGGTTACGCAGCGAATTGGTCCGTATTATCATTTCAGAGATGATGAATGTCTGTGCTTCTCCTAGTAAAAAAGCCATACAGAAGTTGCCAAAAAAAATGGTTGCTAAATATCCACGGTCATTGAAAGATGTCATAGAAGGTGATGTGGTGGGACCAGGATATCATTCACTGGTAAAGCAGTTGCAAGTCTGAATTGAAAATGTGAAGAGGTCTTCAACACCAAAGATAATGAAGGTCAAACAGGTGTCGGATGAGTATGACACAGATGAAATATCCCAGCTGAACAAAATGCAGCTGTTCAGGACACGTATAGCTGCATAAAGCGGGACATGAAATTTATGCCATTGAGTGAGACAACAAAAAGCCAACAGGAGAAGAAAATCAAGATGCTCAGTGAACAGAATGACTTCAGCCCAGATGAAGTAATAACTCTTATGAAGTGTACATACTACTCTCAACGAAAAGAGATAAACCAGGGGACAGATGTGCAAACCCTTGGTGATCAATGGCCTTTTCTGTTCCAGGAGATGGGCATGACAGTCCATTTCCAAGAGCTTACAGTGGTAGCGCTAAAAGAGACTTTCCTCACCAGTGTTGAAAAAAAGGGAAAACGACTTCTAGACTTCATCAGAACCATATGTGCAGACAAGAGCAAACGAGTTTTGCAGGCTGTCACAAAACTGAAAATTCTCAGAGGACAGTTAGAGGGCTGCTCAGAAGATATAAAAGACACGGTGCTCCTTCTTCTCACCTACTTTGACAAAAAAAGAGGAGATCCTTTTCCACTATGTCGACAAGACATGCCTGGCAAAGGAAGTACAAGTGGAAACCTTGCCTGTGACACCATGCATCATCGTATGTGGTAAGATGACATTAATTTTTACTGAAGGAAATTATGCTGTGCTTTCCTCATATTTCCATAAAGAAATATGACCAAATATGTTCTTTGTGTTTTAAAAACAAACTTTGAATGGTAATGGCTGTTAATTCTTTTTTTTTTTTTTTTTTTGCAGGAACATTCAAGGCTGTTCATGATGAGCATAGACTGCAAGGTTGTCAATGACCAAATCCCAACCTTCACTTCTGCCATCTGTTTGATTCTTGGAAGCTATTACTGTTTTAATATCCACTATCCCATAGATCTAGCCTCCATGCTTGAGTTCCTTCAGAAGTAAAGATTCTTTTTAAAAGTTCCTCCTTTAGAAGAAACTATATTTATATATTGGTTGATTTTGATTTCTTGTGTTCACAAAGGTGTTTTCTCAACATCAATCCATACAAGGGCACAAAAGTTGAAACCAAGAAAAACAGGAAGCAACTGTCAGTAAACCCACGAGTACTTACCCTCATCGCAGATCTCTCTGATCATGAGTGGAGAGAGACATGTTAAAGATGGACTTAATCAACTGATAGGACTATTCTTGTACATAGCACTTGTTATATGGCACAGTTCAGGTTTGACTGAAAGAATGTTCTGAATCACAGTAGTTGACAGTTTTACAGTATGTTTCAATATTTCTTGTAAGCAATTTTTAGGTTTTTTTAAATTTATCAAATCTGGCTTAATGTACATTTTGGTGGAATTCCAAAAGTCTTGCAGTTGTAACTCAAAGCAACAGCCATTTTTGTTTTTTTTTGGGGGGGCGGGGGATGTCATTTTTGTTAGAGGCTGTTATTTCAGTTATTTTAAACAATTTGAGGGGACAATTGCCAGTTTGAGCACATATTTTGCACACGCTGATGATGACACCTTTTTGTTTTTGCCAGAAGCAGCTTTTCAGTTATTTATTCAAATTAAAACTGTGAAGAACACTTAAGATTTTGTTTCATTGCTTTTGTGACATTTGTGAGTAGGTTGAAGGCTTTATGGTATTGCTAATATGTAAGATTCTTCTTTAAGGTAAGCAAACCTATCATATCTAATAAATATTTTAACATGTTAGGAGTAAATTGTCTTAAATTATCTATATCTGCTTATATTGTATGAATTAGTTTGTCTTTAAGACAAACTAATTTGTTTGTCTTTATTTGTCTTTTGTTCTTATCACTTATCAGGAATTCAAACTTCTGTGAGTGGTTGTGGACAATTTGTTGGCTTTTCTGATACCCAGGAAAATGGTGAGTGTCCAATCCCTTTAATGCCAATGCAGTTTTGTTTCTAACTTTTAAGGATCTTTTATATATTAAAAAGTGGAGTTTAGAGTGTTTCATGTGTGACAATGGTGCGCTTTGGAAGGCGACACACATTTGCAAAAACAAAGAAGGGACCAAGGTGCGCCTCATCAAACAGTGAAAAACCTTTATCAGGGTGTCTATTTCATCATGAAATGTGGGATGCAACCCACACGTAACAACGCAAACAGGCACTAACAAATATTTGTCAGAAATGTTTAAGTTTACCATTATTGCCTTGTTTATCATTTGTGCATGTATTTTTTTTTCTATTTCATTTGCCGTTGAGGCCTGGTATTCCCTAACTGCGCTCATGGCCGACTTGCTTAGGTGCACGTGATGGACTGAACTATTAAAGGGAAATCTGTGTGCTGATGGTAAGATGCAGAAGAAGACTGTTCATGCTGCTACATGTGGGTTGTATCCCAGTGACATGTTACATCTTTTTTAAAACATTTCATGATGAAATAGACACCATAATAAGGGTTGTTTACTTTTGGGCTAGAGGAGTGCCTTGGTCTTCTTTTTTTGCATCTTGTTTTCATCTTATTTTATTATTATGATTACTGGACAGCTGCAGTAGATAGAACTTTTTATGCATTGAGATTTGTGTCATTTATCCTTCATGAGCATTCCAAAAAGTTGTAAAAGGAAACATGTTTATGTTTACCGTTCAGAGAAGGATGGAGAGGGAAAATCACTGTAAAACAGCCCTTCATCTGATTCTTTTTGTGTCTGTTTTCAGAGAAGATCATGCTAGTGCAGTGAACACCTGATGGACAATACGAGTCTCAAGCAGAGCTGGTGACTTGACAATGATCAGACCACACTCTCTTCACCACAACGGACCGGTGCAGAGTCCGCATTACTGCAGACGCCGCACCAATCCGCCTGTCGATCTCCTGCTCCATTCTTCCCTCATTCGTGAACAAGACCCCGAGTTACTTGAACTCCTCCACTTGGGGGAGGATCCCCTCCCCGACCCGGAGAAGGCACTCCACCTTTTTCCAGTTGAGAACCATGGCCTCAGATTTTGAGGCGCTGATTCTCATCCCGGCCGCTTCACACTCGGTTGCGAACCAGTCCAGTGAGAGCTGGAGGTCACGGACTGATGAAGCCAACAGGACCACATCATCTGCAAAAAGCAGAGACCCGATCCTGAGGCCACCAAACCGGACCCCCTCAACACCACGGCTGCGCCTAGAAATTCTGTCCATAAAAGTTATGAACAGAATCGGTGACAAAGGGCAGCCCTGGCGGAGTCCAACCCTCACCGGAAACGAGTTCGACTTACTACCGGCGATGCGGACCAAACTCTGACACCGGTCATACAGGGAGCGGACGGCCCGTATCAGGGGGCCCGACACCCCATACTCCCGGAGAACCCCCCACAGGACTCCCCGAGGCACCCGGTTGAATGCCTTCTCCAGATCCACAAAACACATGTAGACTGGTTGGGCATACTCCCACGCACCCTCAAGGACCCTGCTGAGGGTGTAGAGCTGGTCCACAGTTCCACGTCCAGGACGAAAACCGCACTGCTCCTCCTGAATCCGAGGTTCGACTATCCGACGGACCCTCCTCTCCAGTACCCCCGAATAGACCTTACCAGGGAGGCTGAGGAGTGTGATCCCCCTATAGTTGGAACACACCCTCCGGTCCCCCTTCTTAAAAAGAGGGACCACCACCCCGGTCTGCCAATCCAGTGGTGACAGCCCTACAATGTCCACCCCCGGGGCCCTACCACCGAGGAGTTTCTCAACAACCTCGGCTACCTCAGCCCAAGCTGGGGGGCAACAAGAATCGCCACCCCTGCCCGCCGCCTCTCCCCATCGGCAACTCCAGAGTGGAAGAGAGTCCAATCCCTTTCGAGAAGGCTGGTTCCAGAGCCCCTGCTATGCGTCGAGGTGAGGCCGACTATATCTAATCGGAACTTCTCAACCTCACGCACCAGCTCAGGCTCCTTCCCCATTAGAGAGGTGACATTCCACGTCCCTAGAGCTAGCTTCTGCAGCCGGGGATCGGACCGCCAAGGTCCCCGCCTTCGGCCGCTACCCAGCTCACACTGCACCCGACCCCTTTGGCCCCTCCTGCAGGTGGTGAGCCCACTGGAAGGGGGTCCCACGTCGCCTCTTCGGGCCAAGCCCGGCCGGGCCCCATGGGCAAAGGCCCGGCTACCAGGCACTCGTCTGCGTGCCCCACCCCCAGGCTTGGCTCTAGGAGGGGGCCCCGGTGACCCGTGTCCGGGCAAGGGAGACCCAAGACCAACTATCTCATTCATCATAAGGGGTTTGTGGCCGGCACTTTGTCTGGTCCCTCACCTAGGACGTGTGTGCCATGGGAGGCCCTACCAGACAACTGAGCTCCTAGGATCATAGGGACACGCAAACCCCTCCACCACGATAAGGTGGCAGCCCAGGAGGTGATCTGAGGGTTCTTTTAGGAATATACGGAACTATGAGATCCTGCAAGTATGATGGAGATAGTCCACTGAGAGCTTCATATGTTAGAAGGAGAATCTTGAAATCTATTCTAGACTTGTTTTTCAACATCACTCTGTGACAGGATGCTCCTGATCTTGGCAATATTATAGAGGTGAAAGAAGGCGGTCCTAGAAACCTGTTTAATATGAGGGAGAAATGACATGTCCTGGTCAAGGATAACTCCCAGGTTCTTTGCAGCCATACTGGAGGACAAAGTAATGCCATCCAAAGAGAGAATGCTATCTGCTAATCTAGTCCTCAGATGTTTAGCTGCAAGAACAATGACTTCTGTTTTGTCTGAGTTTAAAAGTAAGAAATTGAAGGTCATCCAGTCTTTTATGTCTTTGAGACAATTCTGGAGTCTAGCTAACGGCTCTGTTTCATCAGGTTTCATGGATAAATACAGCTGTGTATTGTCGGCATAGCAATGTAAATTTATGCCATGTCTCTGAATAATATTTCCTAGAGGGAGTATGTAAAGAGTGAACAGGATTGGCTCAAGCACTGAACCCTGTGGAAAACCATGATGAACCTTTGTACATCATGGTGGACCCTGGATGGTGTAGCGGACATCTCCAACTTCTCCAATCCCCTTTTGAACCCTGCATGAACCAAATGGGGGAAGTTGTAGCAATATCTCGGTCTCCACTGGATCTCCTCGTACCAAGCACGAGATCTTATCTTTATGACTGTTTCAGACCCAGGACATAAGCAGGAGGGGGTTGTGGAACCTTCTAACAACAAAAATCGTACCATCACAACAGGAATTCACTAATGGACGTGTTGTTGGTTTTCTTAATCCCTTGTGCTTACATACACTTATCACCCAGGCCGTCCAATGACCTGGGAGGTAGAACCAAGAACACCTAAGCGAGAGGGGGGAAGACACCTCCCTTCACCAAATGTAGAACAGATGTCCCATTTCACCCCAAAACAATAGGCCATTGTATGCTGCTGCAGACACGTAGCTGGATTCGAATCAACAGCCTGGCCAGACTGAATAAACAATATGGACCATGTCGCCAGACCTGACAACTTGTTAGGGTCCGGTCGGCCGGCCCTTTAAGAATTACAGGAGCTGCCCCGCATTCCCCTGCAGAGGGCGCGGGTCCCCAGGATCCAGCGGGGACCACGCACCTGTGGCTCATCACCAGGATCCAGCAGGGACCGCACACCTGGAACTGATCAGGGCAATCAGTGACAGATATAGGGGAGGCTGCCAGCTGGCCCCGTGGCTGGATCATTTGCCTTTTTGCATTATTGCCTGACTGCCTTATTTTCTTACGTGCTTTTTGCCTGCCTGTCTGCCTGCTTGATTCCCTCATGGACCCTGCTTGACACTGCCTGCCTGCCTGTCTGTTTGTCAGACTTTTGGATGGTTTGTTTTTTTGACTCTGTTTGCCTTTTTGTATTTTTTGCCTCATTGACCCTGTTGGACTCTGTGTGTGCCTGTCAGTGCGCCGTTTGCCACTGTGGGTTTTTTGTGTTCCTGTTTTGGCTGCAGAGCTTCAGTTTATTTTCCTGGTCCTCTCGCGTACACCCAATAAAGGAGTATTTTTTGTTCCTGAACCTGCCTTGCGTCTGCGCTTGGGTCCTCACCACAAGTTCTGTAACAGAATGATCCAGCCACTCATGGACCCAGCAGGCACAATCTTTTCGCTGCTGCGCCAGGGCTCCAAGGTCCCGGACCACGTGCTCGAGGCGTATGAGCGACGGCACTAGGTACGGATGGCGGCGTTGACCAGGATGATCTCCCCGCTGGTGAGTCGCTCGTCCCCGCTTGTCGTTTCTGCTGCGCCTGCTGCCGTGGTTGCCGACGCCGGAGTTAACAAGTTTTTCCCCAAAAAGTCTCCCAATTATCTATGACGGCCACGTTATTTTTTGGACACCACCGTGACAAATAGCGATGGAGCGATGATATGCGGCTAAACATGTCATCACTGGCCAGATTCGGGAGGGGACTAGAGAACGCTATGAAGTCCGACATCGTTTTGGCGAAGTTACACACCGACTGCATATTAAGTTTAGTAGTCGCCGACTGGCGCAGCTGGGCGTCATTAACGTCAACGTGAATTATAATTTTGCTGTATTTGCGTTTATCTCTCACCAGCTGCTTTAAGTTACCCTCTATGTTGCTCGCTCTGGTCCCCGGGTTACATTTAGCTATCGTCTCTGGTGTCGGCTTCACATATCGGAGAATAGAGTCGCCAATAACCAGGGTCGATTTCTTAGTGGGTGTGTCACTGAGTGGGGAAAAGTGGTTTGCAACATGAAGCGGTTGGTGGTGAACCACTGGCCTTTGTTCCGGGCTACGCTTTCTTCGAACAACCACCCTGACTACCTGGCTGCTCGGGGGCTGTAAAGGAACAGCTAACAGTAGCTAAATTTGGCCGGTCCGCACAGGCAAACTGCTGCTGGCTAGCTGTAGGAGCTACGATGCTATCTCGTGTGTGGAACCGAGCCTCAAGTTCGCTACGCCTCGCCTCTAGAGCTATAAATAAGCTACACTTTCTACACGCTTGACTCTCACTAAAGGAGGCCGAGGAGAAGCTAAACATTTCACACACTTTGTAGAACACCGGAGAAGGAGAAACAGTGGGAGATGGAGTGGAGTTAGCCATGCTAGCAGTGAGCGCAGCTGCGTGAAGCAAAACGATCAGAGCGAAGTATAGAACCCAAAGGATCGTGCAGTTACTAAACTTTCACCAAAGTGCTTGTGTACTACTAAAAATAGGATAAATAAAAAACTAACAAAATAATTAACAGTAAATCCACCGTAGCAAACACCAGGAGAAGTGAACGACTAGGATGGAGCAGAAACAGGAAATGACGCAATACGTTACCATGTGACGAATGGAATAAAGTGAAGTCACAGTGATTTACCTTAAGCAGTTTTTGACTATAAAAGTCTACGCAAAGTAATTTCTCATGTGTTTTATTTTTTCGATTGTGGCAATCACAGCTTCCTGTAAATTACTGCCTGTAATTTACGGTAAAGGTGAAAATGGCAATAAAAACCTGTACTATATCGTAACAGTTTTGCCATGTTTTTTTCCAATTATAAAAACTGTAATTATGTTTACAGTCTATTTATTTTTAAGAGTTTATCGTAAACAGGTTTACATTATAACATTATAATTATATAACATATAATTACAGCAAATTGCCGTAAAAGGTTATTGTTTTGTTATTGTAAAAGGAATATTGTTTTATTCTATAGTAATTTACTATAAAAATTAACAGTTCTATACTGTTAAATTGACGGTTGCCATAACGGCATACCGTTATGTCTCATACATTGTGACCATATTTTCTACGGTAAAATTCTGGCAACCACAGCTGCCAGTATTTTACCGTCAATTATACAGATTTTTATTTTTTTTTACATTGTGGGATGAGGGAAATAACTCTAAAAGACAGGCAGCCAGCCAGCACTCTGGACAGAGCAAATGAGCTGAACTGTTTCTTTAACAGATTTAGTTCACAGCCCTCTGCTCTGCCCCCCTCCCCCGCACACTCTGGCCTCCAAACACTCAGCCACCCCCCTCCTCCCCCCACTCCACCGAGCCCCCTGGACCCACTCCCCCCACTGACTCTGACTGCTGGCCAGGTGAGGAGACAGCTGGAGAGACTCCACCAAGGCAAAGCTGCAGGCCCCGATGGTATCAGCCCTAAGGTACTGAAGACCTCATGTGATGAGGGTTCTGGAGAGGCTCATCTTGGCCCACCTCCATCCGCAGGCGAGATCTTCTCTGGACCCTCTGCAGTTTGCTTACCAGCCCCGTTTGGGGGTTGAGGATATGATCATCTACCTGCTGCAGAGAGCTCACTCACATCTGGATGGTGCTGGCTACACAGTTAGAATCACCTTATTTGATTTCTCCAGATCATTCAACACCATCCAGCCACTTTTACTGAGAGAGAAGCTGCGGACAATGACTCACCCACGGTCTCCTAGGTTACTGACTACCTGAAAGACAGGCCGCAGTTTGTCTGTCTTGGTGCTGCTCTGTCTGATGTGCTGGTGAGTGATGCAGGAGCACCACAGTTGACTGTGCTGTCTCCATTCCTGTTCACCCAGTACACCTCAGACTCTCAGTACAACTTTGAGTAGGCCCACCTGCAGAAATTCTCTGACTCTGCAGTGGTTGGGTGTATCAGTGGCGGACGGGAGGAGGAGTACAGAGCACTGGTGAGTGACTTTGTGGAGTGGTCTGGGAGGAACCATCTGCTGCTGAACATGGCCAAGACCGGGGAGATGGTGATTGACTTTAGGAAGAAGAGTACGGCCACACAGCCCCTGAGCATCCTGGGAGAGGACATCGAGGTGGTGGAGGACTACAGGTACCTGGGCGTGCACATAGACAGCAAGCTGAACTGGAAGACACCAAGGCTGTGTACGAGAAGGGAATGAGCAGACTCCACTTCCTGAGGAAGCTGAGATCCTTCGGCGTGTGCAGCAAGATGTTGGACATTTTCTACCAGACTGTTGTTGCCAGTGCACTGTTCTATGCTGTGGTCTGCTGGGGAGCCGGCAACACCAACAGACTGAACAACAAACTGATCAGAAAGACTGGCCCCATGATTTGCTGCAAACTGGACACCATGGAAGATGTGGTGGAGAGAAGAATGCTGAACAAACTGTTATCTATCTTGGATAACCCTGACCACCCTCTCCACCCACTAGTGGACAGGCAGCAGAGCTCCTTCTCAAACAGATTGTTTCAGCTCTGCTGCCACAAAGACAGATACAGGACATCTTTCCTGCCCAGTGCAATAACCCTGTTCAACAACTCCGTCTGACTGAGAGTCATAGCCCTTTGTGCTGTGATATGCTCTATTTAGTACTTTCATGTGGCACATTGTACTTCCTTGTTGTACATTTGTAACATTGCACATTTGTTTTCTACTTCTTGTTGAACATTCTTATGTTGCACATTATTGTAACTATATTATGATAATGCTGATGATGCTGCCTGAACAAGTTAATTTCCCATGTCTGTGATGAATAAAGTACTTCTGTTCTATTCTAAATGTACCCTGATTTCACTGCTCTGGGTCAGCTCACAGACTCAGACCAGCTCTTGTCAGGAACCGGCGTTGCCGGCCCTGCATCTTGCTTTATTGTGCCATATTTATTTGTCTCCCACTAGAGGGCGCTGACGACCGTTGACGTCCAGCCGGTGAAGCGCAGCTGCTGCAAATTTTCATCAGCACGGTATTTAAGACGCAAGCAACAAGTCACTGGTGTCAGATCGTTGCAGTCACTGGAGTGTTAGTGTGCAATCGCGAACTTTCTTGTATTGATTTATCTCCATCAGATGCCTGACGATTGTCTTTTGTCCCAAGTTCACCCCGTCCCGTCGAAGGGGGTCCGTCTTGAGTAAATGGTTCAATCGTGAGATTCCGGTCCATCGCCCAGCCGTTGCTTCGGGACGCTTTTCGTTACTTTGTTGTTATCCTCCGGTGGAGCGTGTTTTGTTATCAGTCCTTGTTGGGTTTCATTAAACATTTTCTCTGTGCATCTCAGCCTGGTCGCTTTTGGGTCAACCAGCCCGTTCCTTAACAGCTCTGTGTCTGTCAGTTCACCAGTGTGCCGGCATACTTTAAATTAAACTCACACCACCACAGCAAACCTCAAACCTGGACTGAGTGATTTCTTCGACACCTTCTAGAGCAGGGGTGTCAAACCGATTCCACAAAGGGCCGTGTGGCTGCAGGTTTTTGTTCCAACCAAGCAATAGCACACCTGACTTAAGTTATTTAATCAGCTGATCTGAGTCTTCAGACAGCTGATTGGTCAAACTCTGTGTGTTTGGACTGGTTGGAACAAAAACCTGCAGCCACACGGCCCTTTGTGGAATCGGTTTGACACCTGTGTTCTAGAGAGAGGGTGAAACGTTTTCAAGGAAACCTTACAGTCCAGTTGCACACAGAGATCTAACTTTGGATCATTTTGATGTAAGCTGTGCATTTATTCAGACAAAATCAATCCAGCAGCTTTTTCCATCTTTGTACACAAAGATTCTGATAACATTTGCCGATTACTGAAAATGGATCTGCAATCAGAGTGCATTCACATTTTGTACATCTCATTCTGCTCATAGATTGGAAATTCCACATCTCTCCAATGACGTCTGTGTAGATTCTCACTCATCCAAGTCATAGTTATCCAAAATTAGATCTCTGTGTGTCAACTGGACTGAAAGGTTTCTTTGAAAACATTTCGCCCTCTCTCCAGAGAGCTTCTTCAGTTCTAAGTTTGCTGGGGCAGAGCTTGAAAATATAGCCCTGTGGACCATTGGCATGTTAATGGCCCGGGTGGTCACCTGGGAGTCCTTGGCAGGGTGGTTGGCAGGGTCGTTCACCTAGTTTCGGTTGGGGTGCTTCCCCTTTGTCTGTTGGGTCACATGTTAATGAGTCACCAGGTCTCGTCAAATGGTGTGAATGTTTGGAATGCTGACGAAAAGAGTGGAGGACTGCATTGTACGTGGGTAACAGAAAGTGCCTTAGTCCACCACCTCTGTTCCACGTCAAGTTGGAAAAACCATCTTTAAACAGAGGTGCTTCAACAGACAGCAGCCCTTGCTTCAGGAGTTAGAGGCCGCCCTGCCGGGATCAGGGGCTTAGCTGCAGGGACCAGGGGCCTAGCTGCAGGAGTCAGCAGCTGGGCTGCAGGCGTCGGCGGCTGGGCTGCAGGCGTCGGCAACTTTGCCGCAGGGGTTACAGCCCTCGCCGCAGGAACAGCAACTTTTGATACTGGCGTCGTTGGGACTGGCGTGGTCGTCGACGTCGTCGTCAGGACTGCCGTGGTCATCAGCGTGGGCACTGTAGTCAGGGCCGGCCTGAGCGTGGTCATGTGCAATGATGTCGGGACCACCGTGGTCGTCGGCACTGGGGTCAGAGCTGGCGGGGTTGTCAGCGCTGGGGTTGGAGCCAGCGTGGGCGCTGTCCTCGGAATCGCCTTGGTCGTTGGCGCTGGGGTTGGAGTCAGCGCTGTGGTCCTCTCCGGAGGGGTCGCCGGCACTGGGGTCGGAGCCGGCGGAGTCGTCGGCACTGGGGTCATGGCTGGCGGGGTCGCCGGCGTTGGGGTCGGGACCGGGGTGGCCTTCGCCATCTTGGTCGGGACCGGGGCGGCCGTTGCCATCTTGGTCGGGACCGGGGTGGCCGTCGTCATCTTGGTCGGGACCGGGGTGGTGGTCAGGACAGAAGTAGTTGGGACGTGAGTGGCAGTCGGTGTTGAGCTCAGGACCTGAGTGGGGACCATGGTGGTGATGGTCGGCGACGTGGTTAGGACCAGCAGGGGTGTTGTCCTTGGAACCGGCGTGGGCGTCGGAGCTGTCCTCGGAGCTGGTGCTGCCCTCGGAACTGGTGTGGTCGTGGACGTCGACGGTGTCCTCGGAGCCGGCAGCTTTGACGCTGTCCTCAGAACCGGCGGGGGCGTCAGTGCTGTCCTCGGAGCCGGTGTAACCGGGGACGTCGGTGCTGTCCTCGGAGCCGGTGGCTTTGGCGCTGCCCTCAGAACCGGCGGGGGTGTTAGCGCTGTCCTCAGAGCCGGCGGCTTTGGCGCTGCCCTTGGAGCCGGCGGCGTTGGCGCAGTGTGTGTCTGAACCTCCCACCTCTTATTCTCAGGAGCCTTTTTCTGGGAACTGGAGTTACTCCAGACACCTCCTACCCCCGGGTCTCGAGGGGTCCTCCTCCTTTGTCTCCGGGAAGCACCGGGGCTGGGCGGCCTTTGCCCAGACACTGCGCCGGAAAGACCAGAAGGTGCAGTCAGTCTGGAACTCATGGGAAGTGGGGGAACGCTGGAAGGATTCCATGGAAGAAGGGAAGCGGGGAGAGTTTCCAGCTGGTTCAGGTGAGTGACAGCAAAACTGGTTTGATTGTCCTCACCATCTGGTCACCCACATAGGCAGGGCTCGGTACGGCTTCGGCGTTAGCGGAAGCAGCAGCGACATGCGGGGACAAGAGACTCACCAGCTGGGAGGTCATCTGTGTCAACGCTGTCATCCGGGCTTGGTGCTGTTGATTATACGCCTTGAGCATGGAGTCCGGGATTATGGAGCCCTGGCTCAACAGCATGAAGATTGAGTCTGCTGGGTCCATACTTGGTTGGATCATTCTGTTGCGTTGCGTGTATTGAGGTCCCAAACACAGACACGAGGCAGGCTCTCGAAGGACAAAATACCCTTTATTGGGTGAACAGAGATGACACAACTGAAAGTGCTCCGACTGGAGGGAAAAGGGTGATCATGAAAACTCAAAATCCAAATCCAAAATGGATGGCGGTGAGACACTTCGGATTATTCTAATCTAATAAACCTAAATTCTATTATTAAATTGGAATTCAAGTAATTTGGTTATTTGAGACCCAGCAAATGGCCAGCAGACAGTTGAGCTTATCTTAGGGGAAGTCAGCTTTGCTCTGGTGGGTCCAGAAGTTAGTGCAGGGTCTCAGACTCCCAGTCTCCCAGTTGGTTCCGTGCGCTTCCACACCCAGAACTCTGTAGTTCGGCAGTAGAGTCCAACCTGATATGTCAGCTGGCCCAAGGATGCGAGGCGTATGGATGCTGTCTCTGAAATTCTTGAACCAACTATAATCAGAATTGCCTGGCCAAAATGAAGTAATCTAGCAGTTTAAAAATTCTCAAAAATTGCAAAAATATTTGGAATATGATCTTTACGGATGCAGTGCCATAGCGAATTAAACAAAATAATTTCTGACGAAGCTCTGAATCGCTTATATTGAAAATTAAACAAAGAAGAATTATTCACTCTCACTTCTAAAAATTGACTTGGAAAAAAGTAACAAAGGACTCAAAACATGGGAATCATGGAGACAATGTAAACGAAGAAGTAAAAAGAGACAAAAAGCATTGGACAAGACTCCCAAGGTTTTATAAATTTCTGCCCCCTTCCTTTGGGTTTTGGGCTGAGCTCTTATGAATATTTAAATCTTGCCGCTCCATGATATGAGTATTTTCAAAACTTTGTTGAAATTTTACTTCATAAAATAAAAATATAAATTGTCTGTCTCTCATCCCCCTCCTGCGCTGCCACCTTATCGTGGTGGAGGGGTTTGCGTGTCCCTATGATCCTAGGAGCTCAGTTGTCTGGGGCTTTATGCCCCTGGTAGGGCCTCCCATGGCAAACAGGTCCTAGGTGAGGCACCAGACAAAGTGTAGCCCACAAACCCCCTTATGACCAGTAAAAAAAATTTGGTCTTGGGTCCCCCTTGCCCGGACGCGGGTCACCGGGGCCCCCTCTTGGAGCCAGGCCTGGGGGTGGGGCACGCTGGCGAGCACCTGGTGGCCGGGCCTTTGCCCATGGGGCCCGGCCGGGCATAGCCCGAAGAGACGCTGTGTGACCCCCTTCCAGTGGGCTCACCACCTGCAGGAGGGGCCAAAGGGGTTGGGTGCAGTGTGAGTTGGGTGGCAGCCGAAGGTGGGGACCTTGGCGGTCCGATCCCCGGCTGCAGAAGCTAGCTCTAGGGACATAGAACGTCACCTCTCTGATGGAGAAGGAGCCTGAGCTGGTGCGCAAGGTTGAGAAGTTCCGATTAGACATAGTCGGCCTCACCTCGACGCATAGTAAGGGCTCTGGAACCAGCCTTCTCGAGAGGGGTTGGACTCTCTTCCACCCTGGAGTTGCCGATGGGGAGAGGCGGCGGGCAGGGGTGGCGATTCTTGTCGCCCCCCGGCTTGGTGCCTGTACGTTGGAGTTTACCCCGTTGGACGAGAGAGTAGCCTCCCTCCGCCTTCGGGCGGGGGGACGGATCCTGACTGTTGTTTGTGCCTATGGCCCCAACAGCAGTTCAGCGTATCCACCCTTTTTGGAGTCCCTAGAGGGAGTACTAGAGAGTGCTCCTTCTGGGGGTTCCCTCGTCCTCCTGGGTGACTTCAATGCTCACGTCGACAGCGAAAGTGAGACCTGGAGGGGCGTGATCGGGAAAAATGCCCCCCCCCGATCTGAACCCGAGTGGTGTTCTGTTGTTGGACTTCTGTGCTCGTCACAGATTGTCCATAACGAACACCATGTTCAGGCATAAGGGTGTCCATATGTGCTCTTGGCACCAGGACACCTTGGGCCGCAGTTCGATGATCGACTTTGTAGTCGTGTCCCCGGATTTGCGGCCGCATGGCCTGGACACTCGGGTGAAGAGAGGGGCGGAGCTGTCAACTGATCACCACCTGGTGGTGAGTTGGCTCCGATGGCGGGGGAGGATGTCGGACAGACCTGGCAGGCCCAAACGTATTGTGAGGGTCTGCTGGGAACGCCTGGCGGAGTCTCCTGTCAGACGGAGCTTCAACTCCCACCTCTGGAAGAGATTCACCCATGTCGTAGTAGTCGTACCACCCAAGTAGTCGTACCAGGCCTTTTTGGTCTGTGGGACTCCTGAGGCAGCAGACAGTGCATTGTCAACACTGTGTACAGTGTGCTGCTGACCTCGACTCGGGATGTTGTGGATCGGTGGAAGGAATACTTCGAAGACCTCCTCAATCCCACCGACGCACCTTCCAGTGAGGAAGCAGGGCCTGGGGAATCGGAGGCAGCTTCTCTTATCTCCGGGGCTGAGGTAGCCGAGGTTGTTGAGAAACTCCTCGGTGGCAGGGCCCCGGGGGTGGATGAGATCCGTCCGGAGTTCCTCAGGGCTCTGGAAGTTGTAGGGCTGTCGTGGTTGACATGACTCTGCAACATCGCGTGGACATCGGGGACGGTACCACTGGATTGGCAGACCGGGGTGGTGGTCCCTCTTTTTAAGAAGGGGGACCGGAGGGTGTGTTCCAACTATAGGGGGATCACACTCCTCAGCCTCCCCGGCAAGGTCTATTCAGGGGTACTGGAGAGAAGGGTCCGTCGGATAGTTGAACCTCGGATTCAGGAGGAGCAGTGCGGTTTTTGTCCTGGACGTGGAACTGTGGACCAGCTCTATACCCTCAGCAGGGTCCTTGAGGGTGCGTGGGAGTTTGCCCAACCAGTCCACATGTGTTTTGTGGATCTGGAGAGGGCATTTGACCGCGTGCCTCGGGGAGTCCTGTGGGGGGTTCTCCGGGAGTATGGGGTGTCGGGCCCCCTGATACGGGCCGTCCGCTCCCTGTATGACTGGTGTCAGATCTTGGTCCGCATCGCCGGTAGTAAGTCGAACTCGTTTCTGGTGAAGGTTGGACTCCGCCAGGGCTGCCCTTTGTCACCCATTCTGTTCATAACTTTTATGGAAAGAATTTCTAGGCGCAGCCGTGGTGTTGAGGGGGTCTGGTTTGGTGGCCTCAGGATCGGGTCTCTGCTTTTTGCAGATGATGTGGTCCTGTTGGCTTCATCAGTCCGTGACCTCCAGCTCTCACTGGACTGGTTCGCAACCGAGTGTGAAGCGGCCGGGATGAGAATCAGCGCCTCCAAATCTGAGGCCATGGTTCTCAGCCGGAAAAAGGTGGAGTGCCTTCTCCGGGTCGGGGAGGGGATCCTCCCCCAAGTGGAGGAGTTCAAGTACCTCGGGGTCTTGTTCACGAATGGGGGAAAAATGGAGCGGGAGATCGACAGGCGGATCGGTGCGGCGTCTGCAGTAATGCGGACTCTGCACTGGTCCGTTGTGGTGAAGAGAGAGCTGAGCCAAAAGGCGAAGCTCTCGATTTAGCGGTCGGTCTTCGCTCCTACCCTCACCTATGGTCATGAGCTTTGGGTAATGACCGAAAGAACGAGATCGCGGGTACAAGCGGCCGACATGAGTTCCTGCATCCCTGCAGCGTGGCCTTCGATCCCTGCAGCCAATTCGCCGATCCCTGCAGCCAAGTTGGTGATCCCTGCAGCTAAGTTGTCGATCCCTGCAGCCCAGCCTCTGACTCCTGCAGCTAGGCCCCTGGTCCTGACAGCAAGGCCTCTGACCCCCGCAGCAAAGCTTGTGACGTTTGCAGCAAGGGCTGCCGTCCCAGTCAAAACTAAAGCTGCTCCTGAACCCTTGGTTAAGCTTGCCCTAGTGGAAGCTTAAAGCTGCTCCTGAGCCCCGGGCCGAGGTTACCCCCAAGAAGGCAGAGGCTCCCTCCGAGGTCGTCGCCGAAGCCTTCCCTGAAGAGACTGAGTTTGCCCCAGAGTCCCATGCTGAGGCCGATCCTGAGCCCGCGGCAGCAGCCGCCCCTGTAGAAGCAGAAGCTGCCTCCGAGCCCGTGGCTGAGACAGCTCCCGCAGAAGCTGAAGCTGTCCCTGTGAAGATGGGAGCAGCCCCAGAGGAGACAAAAGCTGTCCAAGAGTCCCGGGCTAAAGCTGCCACCGTAGAAGCTACAGCTGCCCCTGAAGAAGTTGTTCTTAAGGCTCGCAGGTCCGATTCGGGCATGTAGTCCGACTCGGTCCCTCCGTCTGACACCCCTCCTCCCACTCTGGATAATGCACGTCGGGCTGTCCAGAAGGGCCAGGCAGGGCGCCAGGAGGCGCCCATTGAGGGAGGGGTACTGTAGGGTCCGACTTGCTGGCCTTTTATGGTGTATGTGGGTTGTCCTGTTTTCTCCCTGCAGAGGATGCGGGTTCCTGGGATCCAGCAGAGGCTGCACACTTGCTGATCAGCTCATCAGCGGCTGGTTTGGGGAGGCTGCCAGCTGGTCCCCGCTGCTGGATCATTGTCGTTTGTTCATGCTTCACCTGAACAGTGGTAGCAGACTCACTTTGACTCGCTTTCCTGCATTTTCATAGCTTGTGACTCAGTTTGCCCCGGTTCCCAGGTCGCCACGTTCCTTGAGAGGAGTCTGAGTGTGGGTCTTTGGACACCCTGCGGTCTCCCCATGAAGAGTTTAAACTTTGAGTTTGCATGGACATAGATTTTCCTCCAGGTAGAGTGCTTTCTGTTTCTCCGTTATTGTAAGCCCAATAAAGGGTTGTTTTGTTCTTGGAACGCCTGCTCGTGTCTGCGTTTGGGTCCGCAACACACCGCACGTAACAGTTGTCAACGTAAATGAGAGTGCCTTGCGTGCTTGCGGTAGGGCACGCTTTGTTCAAGAAGATATTGAACTCTGCAGGGGAATTGGCATAACCAAAAGGGCACCTGGTGAAGGTGTATTGCCTACCTGCAAAAATGAAAGCCAGTTTTCTCTGAACCCCTGCCCAATTCGGCCAGCGATGAAATGTATAGCCACTATTCATCCTTCAATCGTTGGTTATCAAGGTGGTGCCCAGCAAACGGTGTGGGTTTTGTTAACAATTGGCAGACTTTCTGGGGAAAACCTGGTCTATTTAGGAGAGACTGCATCCACCCTACTTTGCGCGGAGCAGGTCTAATTTCTAGTAATTTGGCTGATTTTATCAGCATTCCAGCACCCTGACTGTTCAAAGCCAAGACCAGGGGGCGGAGCTGCAGTGCTACACACTCCTCTGAGCCTCTCTTAGAGCAGTCATCTGCCCAAAACCCCACAGAGACAGTGTCTGTTCCTTGTTTATTTAGACCTAAAAGTAATGTTCGCAGTAGAGGAGCTGTTCAAGATAATCTTACTAAAATTAGCTGCTCTGCTATTATTGTACCAAATAGGAGAATGAAATGTGGATTACTGAATATTCGGTCCTCAAAAGCTGTACTTATTAATGAGCTCATATGAAATAAAAATATTGATTTGTTTTGTCTAACTGAAACCTGCCTGTCTGAAGATGACTGTGTCTCTTTGAATGAGGCTACTACACCTAGCCATATTAACTCCAATGCCCCTCATTGCTCCGGTCAAGGAGGCAGGGTTGCAGCGATCTTTGATTCCTTATTTATCCATCTTTACTAAACCAAACACAGCTTATAACTCATTTGAAAGTCTTGTTCTTAGCCTTTCTCATCCCACTTGGAGGACTGGTCAGCGAGTCTTATTTGCCGTATTGTATCGTCCTCCAGGCCCATACTCCAAACTCCTATCTGAATTTCCGGAGTTCTTGTCAAGCCTGGTCCTTAATTCAGATAAAGTTATGATTATTGGTGACCTTAACATCCACGTAGATGTGGCTAATGATAGCTTGGCTACAGCATTCAACTCCATATTAGAATCAATTGGCTTCTGTCAATGTGTGCATGAACCCACTCACTACTTCAACCACACCCTACACCCTGTGTTAGTATATGGGGTTGAAATTGTCTTCACAGTCTCAGAAGCATTCTCACTAGATGTCTGTCTGATAATCTTATATCCAAATTTAAGGAAGCAGTTCCGTTGACTCTTATTACAGTACCCAGGCTCAGTGTGTCAGGGGACTCATGCACTAGCCCTTGTTGCCGTGACATTAATACTTTTGTTGATAGCATTGTAGGCTCATTGCACAGCACGCTTAACCAAATTGCACCTCTCTCTGAAAAAAGTATAACTAGAAGAAGGTCTGCTCCATAGTACAGTCAAGAAACACGCAAGCTAAAGCAAAGATCACGACACATAGAGAAGAAATGGCATTCAACTAAAAAAGTTGAATTCTTTAAGGCCTAGCAAGATAGTCTAAAAACATACAGGCCAGCACTGCGTACAGCCAAAACTAGTTATTACTCATCACTCATTGAAGAAAATAAGAACAACCCCAGGTTTTTATTCAGCACTGTAGCCAGGCTGACCCAGAGTCATAACTCTATTGAGCAATCCATTCCTCCACATCTAAGTAGCAGTGATTTCATGAACTTCTTTAATGAAAAAATTATAACCATTAGAGATAACATCCAAGACCTCCTAGCATCACCTACCACAAAGTTGTCCGTCAATACAGTCGCATTGGAGATAACCACTAAGCCAGATACATATCTGGACTCATTTCTCCCTATTAGCCTTCAACAATTGGCTTCTATCATTTCCTCCTCTAAATCCACAACCTATCTCTTAGATTCTATTCCTTCTAGATTACATAAGGAAGTGTTCCCTTTACTTGGCACCTCCGTACTAAACATTATTAATTTGTTCCTGATATCAGGCTACGTCCCACAGACTTTTAAAGTTGCTGAAATCAAACCCCTGCTAAAAAAAGCCCACTTTGGATCCAGGGGTTTTAGCAAATTGTAGGCCCATTGTTAGGGTCCGGCCTGCCAGCCCTTTAAGAATTACAGGAGCTGCCCCGCGTTCCCCTGCAGAGGGCGCGGGTCCCCAGGATCCAGCGTGGACCACGCACCTGGAACTGATCAGGGCAATCAGTGACAGATATAGGGGAGGCTACCAGCTGGCCCTGTGGCTGGATCATTGCCTTTTTGCATTATTGCCTGACTGCCTTATTTCTTTACATGCTTTTTGCCTGTCTGCCTCATTCCCTCATGGACCCTGCTTGACACTGTCTGCCTGCCTGGCTGTTTGTCAGACTATTGGACGGTTTGTCTTTTTGACTCTGTTTGCCTTTTTGTATTTTTTGCCTCATTGACCCTGTTGGACTCTGTGTGCGCCTGTCAGTGCGCCGTTTGCCACTGTGGGTTTTTGTGTTCCTGTTTTGGCTGCAGAGCTTCAGTTTATTTTCCTGGTCCTCTCGCGTACACCCAATAAAGGGGTATTTTTTGTTCCTGAACCTGCCTCGCGTCTGCGCTTGGGTCCTCACCACACATTCTGTAACACCCATCTCCAACCTGGTCTTCATTTCACAAATTTTGGAGAAAGTCGTCACCAGCCAGCTGTGCAATTACCTCCACAAAAACAGCCCATTTGAAGTTTTTCAGTCAGGTTTCAGGGAACATCGCAGCACAGAGACTGCACTGGTAAAAGTCACTAATGACCTGTTAATGGCCTCTGATTAGGGCTGTTTTTCAGTACTTGTCCTTCTGGATCTCAACGTTGCATTTTATGCTGTTGATCACCAGATTCTTTTACATAGATTAGAAAATGGAATTGATATAAATGGAACTGCTTTAAGCTGGTTTAAGTCTTATCTATCAGATAGACATCACTTTGTACATGTAAATCAAAACTCGTCCATGCTCACTAAGGTTAGCTATGGTGTTCCACAAGGTTCTGTCCTTGGCCCGATCCTATTCACAATTTATATCCTCCCTCTAGGCAATGTGATCGGAAAACACTCAATAAATTTTCACTGTTATGCTGATGACACCCAATTGTACTTATCAATGAAGCCAGATGATAGCAATCAGATAACACAACTGCAATCCTGTGTTGCAGATATTAAGTCCTGGATGACCCACAACTTTCTTCTATTAAACTCAGACAAAACTGAAGTTCTATTAGTCGGTCCAAAACATCTTAGACAATCTGTAGCTAATGATATAGCCTTCATTATGGACTAGCTCCTGTCTCTATCACCACTGTAAAGAACCTGGTTGTTAACTTTGATCAGGACTTTTAACACGCACATAAAACAAATCTCGAGGGCTGCCTACTTCCACCTTCGTAACATTGCAAAAATCAGGCCTGTCCTTTCCGTAGATGCTCCTGAGAATCTTATGCCTTTGTTACCTCCAGGCTGGATTACTGTAACTCTCTTGTATCAGGATGCCCAAAAAAGTCCCTCAGAACTCTGCAGGTCATTCAGAACTCCGCAGCTCGTGTTCTGACTAAGACTAAGAGGCGTGACCACATTTCACCTGTGTTGGCCTCCCTACATCGGCTTCCAATAAAATTTAGAGTAGAATTTAAGATCCTCCTCCTAACCTACAAAGCTGTGCATGGTCTGGCACCATCGTATATCATAGATTTAATTGAACCATATCAGCCCTCTAGGGCACTACGTTTCTTAGATTCAGGTTTACTAGTTATACCACAAATCTCCAAATGTAAAGGCCAGGGTCTTTAGTTATCAAGCTCCTCTGCACTTACCAGCATCAGTCCGGGCAGCAGACACCCTCTCTATGTTTAAGAGTAGACTTAAAACCCTGCTTTTTGCCAAAACCTATAGCTAGGACTGTTCAGGCTCTGCTGGGGGAGATCTATAGACTCCGAGCTTTCAGAGTAGGGGGGGGGGACTCACTCATCATGCCCATCACCCTCTCTCCTGGTGCTCTTGTGTTCCATCTTTTTTACAGCACTTCCGAAGCCTGTTGCTGGATCTCCTATCTCCACCCTCCTGAGGCCTGGTACTGCTGCTGGATCCAGAACCCTCTCCATGGCGCTGCCTGGATCCTACAGCTTTTGCTCAATGTCCTCTCTGTCCTCTCTGTCCTCCCTGTGTCTCCTCTACCCCTCTCCTTTTTCTATCTCCCCCTCTCCTCTGTCTCTCTCACCATCTCCCAGTCTCTCTCCCCCTCTCTATCCCCTCCCTTCCTCTCTCTCACCATCTCCCATCTCTCCTCTCCTCCTCTCCATTTGGTTGTCCACTCGTTATTAAATACTCAACATCCTCTGTCCACTTTCCTTTTCTTAGGTCCGCTCATCTTTACAGAACAGCTGGGTCAAAGAGTAAAGCGCAAACGTGGAGTAATACGCCGCACCTAACTAAGGTCAATGTACATAGAGTGCGCCATCTAGTGGAAAAACATGAGAATTTCAGGGGAAAAAAACAAGGTTTAATATAATTTCTTCCAAGTTCAGCGGGCCAGATTAAAGACCTTAATGGGCCGCATGTGGCCCGCGGGCCGTAGTTTGCCCATGCCTGGATTAACTGGTTCTTTTTATGTACAGGTTCTCCTCAAGACAGCTCATTCAGAACTCCGCAGCACACATTATCACCCAAACCAAATTATCTGATGATATCACACTCATTCTTATCGAACTCCACTCCCGGTACACTTCTACATTCAATATAAGTTCTCCTCAAGACAGCTCATTCAGAACTCGGCAGCACACATTATCAGCCAAACCAAATCATCTGATGATATCGCACTCATTCTTATCGAACTCCACTCCCAGTACACTTCTGCATTCAATACAAAAAAACTTCTCACTTGCTAAGCCTTCCACTATCTGGCCACCACCTACATTTTTGACCTCCTGCAAGAGCACTGCCCCTCCTGCCCCCTCCACTTGACGTCCGCTGGTCTACTCTTTACCCCTACACCACGCCTCAGTACCGAGCGAGCGTGCTCGTGCCTTCAGCTGCTCAGCTCCCAAACTCTGGAACGCTGTCCCACTACACATAAGGCAACACATTCAGATCAAAACTCAAAACCTCTTTTGCTTAGCATACTCGCTCTGATCAACTCCTTGCACCATACTTTATCAATGCTTTAACTGTGTTTTAACAGTGCTTGTAACAGTGCTTCAGCAATGTTCTTACTCTTGTATTTGTATGTGTTTATCTTTCATAATGTACTATCTATACTTTTATAAGGTGACCTAGGATGACTTGAAAGGGGCCCCCCAACCAAAATGGTCATACTGAGGGGATTGTGCAGGCACTTATCTTCTCTCACCTTTGACACTGCGCTGGGGGACGCTGCTAACCTGTTGCCAGTGCACTTGGAGCCATCCTGGAGGAGCTGCAATGCCTGAGCAACTTCATCCACTTCATCCATTCCCTACTGTTGAGGTCTTTGTAAAAATGCAAAATTAGCCAAGATTCAGCAAGAAAGGATAAGAAGGGGGCTTTGGCCACCACCAGCAAATTTATTCCTTTGGAGCGGTTGAATGCCTTCCTTTGAATCTGTTGCCCGTCCCATTTGTACAACAACAGGGGAAATCGATTCACAGTCATTACTGCTTCTGGACCGTCATCTATGATAAAGGGTGGCACAAATATTTAATGACACTTGTGATTTTAGGGAACCCTGCGATCACAGATTTAATTATTAGCCTAATCATAGTTTAATAATCCAACTTTCTAAAAAAAAGTGATGCTTTTTTTATTGACTACTAAATTTGAAAAGAAAAAAAAAAGAGCTTAGAGTACCAGTTTTCTTCCCCCTCCCCTTTATTGTGGTTCCCTGAGTTTATATCTTACTTTGCTTTTTATTTGAGCTCTAGTGAACGGTATTAGTCATGTTATGTTAGTGGTAAGCTTAATCTTTCACTAAGCCTCAGGTTTTATTATTGCCATGCTTCTTGTAAATCTTTGATGTTTACACCATTTTTGCTTCTTAATATTGTTTTTAAAAATCTTTTTCAATAAAGGCATTATTTTTTTTCGGGACCGTGTCTGTAACTATGACCAAGTGTCACGCTTAATTAAAAAACTGATGCAAAGCAAATCCAAATTTTCCAGCTGCAATTCCCCAGGTGATATTGTCATAACCTGTTTAAAGTCTTGTCTATTTGAATTGCAACATTACAGCATAAAATTAAATGCTAATTGGATTTGCTACCAGTCGTTCCCCCACTTTCCACAGCTTATTGCAGCAGATATTAACGATATTAATTTCGCAATATGCAAACTAACAATAGTTTCACATTCTTACACAGCAAATTTAATAACTGCTTGAATAATACTAATACTACTACCACTAATTACTAATTTTTTTGTGACTAGTATTTTAGTAGCCTTTAAGCACAACTTCATTTCTTTACAAAAGATAACATTCTGTAAAGGCTGTTTTATCTTAATTTGATGTGACAGGATGCGCTTGAGATTATAGAACTACGCAGCAGCCTGTAATTTTTCAGGCATAGTTTAAAAACAACTGTTGTCTGCAGTGGTCCTTATTTATGATTTTGCATTCATTTTAGGAGTGATTTCTGCAGTTCATATGCAATATTATTGCACGGTTGCTTAAAGCTGAAAGAGGAAAAGGTTTTTTTTTTTTTTTTTTTTTTCAAGGTTTACCTAAACTGAATTGGAGCATATTTTTGGCTCTTCAATGTGACCCAAAAGAGTTTGAATTTAGATGAATAAAGATAATATTAAAGTCAACCTTTGCACTCCCATGGATGTACAGTGCTAGCCTGGACACCACACCTAATTCCTTTGGTATTATTAAAATGGCTGTGGGCAAATCCAAATTAAAATCATTCATGTTCAAGACTGAGTGTTAGGTTACGAGGTGTGTTGAGGACCCAAACGCAGACACAAGCAGGCGCTCCAAGAATAACAAGCCCTTTATTGGGTGTACCAACAGAAAACACTCCAACAGGAGGAAAAATCAGCAAACATCAAAACTCAAAAACCCAAATCTTCACGGGGAGGCTCACGGTGGGTTGTCCGAAGGGCCAGGACTCAGACTCTTCTCAGGAAATATGGTGCCTCACTGTGCAGGTCAAGCATGAACAAGCAACAATGACAATCAATGATCCAGCAACAGGGACCAGCTGGCAGACTCCCTATATCACCTGCTGATGAGCCGATGAGCGACGGGTGTGCGGTCACTGCTGGATCCTGGGAAACCACACCCTCTGTAGGGGAAACACAGGGCGACCCACATACACAATAAAGGGCTGGCAAGCAGGGCCCTAACACTGAGTCATACTGCCTGAGAATCCATGAGTCAGAGAGGACCAACATTCAACTATGGCAGGTTACCAGCGACAAAGGGCACATTAACATCATCATCAACATGAATTTAGTCGCTGACAACAGACAGTCTTCAACAATAGTGCACTTCCTAACCTATTCTCCAAAACTCTTTGGAGCCACAAGGGGAACCTTCAAACCAATGTGTGATAATGCCATCATTGAAAAATGAAAAAAAAAAAACAAATTCCCCACTTGCCTTCATACAATTTAAAAATATAGTTCCCAGGTGTTATTCCAACTGATCGTTACCGACAGCACATCAGACACGGACCCCTCACAGAGCCGGGGTCGGGGCTGGGCTCGGAGTCGGACTCGGAACTGGTAGCGGCGGCGCTGCTCTCGGAACTGGTGGCGGCGGCGGCGCTGCTCTCGGAATTGGTGGCGGCGGCGCTGCTCTCGGAACTGGTGGTGGTGGCGGCGGTGGCGGTGCTGCTCTCGGAACTGGTGGCAGCGGCGGCGGCGCTGCTTTCGGAACTGGTGGCGTCGGCGGCGATGCCTTCGAAGTTGGCACGGGCTCTGTCCTCTGAACCGCCTTGGACATCGGCGCTGGGGTCAAGGCCAGCGGGGTGGCCGGCGCTGGGGTCGGAACCGGCTTCATAGCCGGTGCTGGGGTCGGAGCCAGCTTCGTAGCCAGTGATGGGGTCGGAGCCGGCCTCGTAGCTGGTGCTGCTCATCAGAAACATGGTTCAAATGTGACTGAATGGGAACGCAGGACAAGTGTGACAGAGAGGGGAGGGTGAGAGCTGGAGCAGAGCAGCAGCTGTGACAGAGTGATGTTGTGGTGGTTCTGCTGCATTTCTTGTATTCTGACCAAGAGTCCTGCATCACACTCAAGTTTAATGTCAGTGCAATCCATCAGAGCCTCCATCTGTTCACTGTCACCACACCGTTCATGCAACCATCCTTCAAGATCATCATCGCTCCTTCTGTCTGTCTGTTTCTCTCACTCTCTCTCTCTCTCTCTCACGCACGCACGCACGTACGCCAAATAGTTTAGACTGTTTCAGTCATGCAAACCTTTGATTTCCGGTATGATGAAGCTGTGCGATGAAGTCCTCTATTTCACATTCATTATACTTAAGATGATTATTGTTATTAAATAAATCATTGTTTGTTGTTGTATGTGTAAGCGGTGACCTCCCACTGCTGTTCTTGTCATGCTGCTACTCAGTGCGACTCACCAAAGCTCAACATGCTGCTTTGACACACTAAAATAACCATTGTTAATCAAGGGATGCTAATTAAATGAAAACCTGTCCAGGGGAATCACAAGACTGAGAGCTTTATGTGAGATTAGACCCTGATTGTTAGAGAGGGGTTTTAATGAGACAGGTTGGGAACACTGAGACAAAATGAAAAAAAACAGAAATGATAATGATCAGCATTCATATCAGCCTCTTTTCCCAAAATTTATTTGTTTTCTGAAGAAGCTATTATTTTAAAAGCATTTGTCAGTGGGGTTGGAGTTTTGATCACAGATGGAAAGATGACAACAACAACAAAATCCACAGTCAGAAACTCCAGAGCTTTAAAACACTATTCATAATAGGAGTACTATGAAAATCCAAAAAACAACGCCAAATATATGAATAAAAAAAAGCCACAATCATCTGTCAGGAGAGCTCAACATATATCTGTGAGGGAGGGGCCGAAACCAAAAATCTGGCAGACATTATGGAGGTCTGAAAGGTAAGCAGTATGACGCACTGCAGATGAACAGTCAGCATAGGCAGGGCTGGAAAAAAGTATGGGAACCACGAAGCTAACAAATCCATGTTAAAATAATGAACCGAAAAATTCTTTTAAAGTAAGATGCTTACAGAAGCAGTATAAAATAAGAAATATATTTGATACCAATGTTCTTTATTGTGTTAGACTACCAGGTCCGGGGCCGTGGGTTGGGCCTTCGGATCACGGAGGAGTATGTGCACTCTGCAATCCTGACCAAAACATGCAGTGGAGACCACAATCAGCTTACCTTTTGCTTTAGAGAACTAACAACAACTTTAGACAAAAAATTCAAATTTTGTTTTTAATTTCAGCCGTAGAATAACCTGACCTCTGCTCAGATTGTCAGCATTGCATGTTCTGCATAGCTAGCAGAAACTGCCATTCAAGAACTCAATATATGATGTAAATGAGTATGAGTTGGTCATCAACCAACACAGCAAATCTGTTCCAACTACACAATATTCTGTAAAACCTCTTTTTAAAACACACACAAGCTGTTGTTTTTTTCTCCCTTAGGACATCAGAAGGCTACGGTGGCGTGAAGAAAAACAGAGTCGTCGCGGAGAGTTGAGACCTTTTATTTAACAAAGCATTGGGCTCCAAACTTACAAACACAACATCCAATGGTGTGTCAAACAAGAAAGAGCACTTCCGACCTGGGCCGTGCTACTTTTGTAGCCCCAAGGACCGCCTTCAGCTACACACTTTCTCTTTCTCAGTTGTTTCATCTTACATAGTCATGTCCTTGACATCAGTATCTTCTGTTTATTAACGTGTCTTGGTCACATGCTTCCGCTGCGTGTTCAGTCCTTGTGCAGTACTTTCCCACACACAGACCACAGTCTCAGATTCACATTTTCAACAGGTTACATGAGGTCACAAAACAATGCCCATACTGTTGCAGCAAGCATGCAGATGTCTATGTTATCTAGCAGTTCGGCCTTGAAGCAGTTACAACTTCCAGTCACACCAACAAATATTTTACCACCAAGTGTACTGTACACCCAAACTGCAAAAAAGCATACACTTAAAAATGTGAATGGTGAATTTCCAAATTTAATTGGATGAATTAAGACAGACCTGTTATGTCTGTATACTTGGCATAACACTGGTTATTGTACACTGGTCTCTTGTGCTGTAGATTCTGAGTTACCACTGTTCTAAGGTACTGCTATCGTTGCATCATGCCTAGTTAGGGATTCTGACATTGATTAAGTCTGTTAGATGAAGCATGGTGTGGAGTTCTGAGTACGTGAGTTGTTGAATGCAATGAGCTTTATTTGGTGCTTTACATACACAATAAGACCCAAGCCCAAATATTCCACATTTTGCGCAATAATTAAAGCCAAGGCTGGCGCCATGAAGTAAATTAAATGCATGTCTCACCTTTACATTAGCTGAAAGCGGCGACCGTTGTTGCTGAACCTCCTGAGAACAGTGTCCTTCCACTCAGCTACACTTTCTAGTTAAGTCCCTTTCAAACACCAGCTGAACCATCTGGGCTTTTCTTCTGTGGAAAATGATTTCCCACACATGGCTGTGGAGGCTCCATACTGTATGTTAAAGCATGTTTGAAAGCAGTCCATACACTGGGGATTGCTGTGAGATGCGTGCTTGGAGATGATGTGCTGTACAGTGTCAAGAAAAGTTGAGGTCCGCTGTGCCTCCCCCAAAGATTAACAGGGTACTGAGATGCGCAGCCCAACCATCTGATGCTACAGTGCTCCCCCTAAAGGTGGAAGTCAGGAGGCCTTGAGTGGGCATAAGTTGAGATGCATACAAGTACAACAGCAGAAGAGAGAGGGGAAGACGGTAATGGCCTTGGGTGTTTTATGCTGCAAACATGAATATCACAATGACCCCAGTAACACCGTGAGTTCTGATGATCATAAGGTGTGATGATATCCTGTTTTTTTACTCTATCCATTCATCCATTTAATCCATTTCTAAGTAGTACATTAGCATTAGTATGTAGTGTTATTTATGTTGACAGAAGTATGTTAGCACTGGTGTATTAATAACACTGTGTCAGCATTACTAATTTCTCTCATCTGTTTATGAGCTTTAACTTGTTTAAATAATGTTAATCTGGTTAATTGATTACAGTGTGTTAGGGTCCGGCTTGCCGCCCCTTTGTGGTGTGTGGGTTGTCCTGTTTCCTGGCTGCAGAGGGCGTGGGTTTCTGGGATTCAGCATTGGCTGCACACCTGTCGCTGATCAGCTCATCAGTGGCTGATATAGGGAAGCTGCCAGCTGGTCCCCGTTGCTGGCTCAATGTTATTGTGGTTTGCTTGTCTGTGAGTTGCAGAGTGTTACCAGAACTGTGCTGAGAAGAAGAGGTTTTTCTGTGTTGGAGAGTTTTGCACTCACGTGAGTTTTTGCCCTGGTTTCCAGGTCTCCATGTTCCTCGAAGAATCTGAGTTTGGGTCTTTGGACACTGCAGTGGAGTCTCCCCATGAAGAGTTAGGACTTTGAGTTTTGCAAGAACATTGTTTTTCCTCCAGTTGGAGCGCTTTCTATTTGTACACCCAATAAAGGTTTTTTGTTCTTGGAGCACCTGCTCATGTCTGCGTTTGGGTCCTCAACACACTGAACGTAACACAGTGCCTGTAAAAGCACAAAGAATGAAATCCTAAAAGTGGTTGATTTGGCAATTGTCATTATGGTTAAACTCATTGAACACAATGTTTTGTTACCCTATAAAAGGTGAATATTAAGAATGTTTTGATGCAGTACTAATGATGCTGTTCATGTTATTTGTGACCGATGGTTGTGTGGTTGCCCCACTAAAGAATTGGATCTGGAAGTTAAGATTGTGAACAACAACGATTAACGGCTGAACATACAGATGTCATCTGCCCACTGAGAAGTGGACTGGGCTTTCCCCTTTTCATGCCCCAAGACTGAGGCCTCAACATTAGGAGTTGTCCGGTAGTCAGGAGAGTGACTGGCTGTGTAGAAGAGACCAGGTTGTGTCGTCGGGCACCAGGCCTCAGTCTTCAAATTCCCTAACGGGGTATTCTCCTTTCAAAAACTTAACAGTAAATGTGCTAAAGCACAGATAATCACGAGTAGCATCGATGATTTTTATCTATGGTTTCCTATCTTCCTAATGCATTCTTTTTACCATTTATTTTTTAAACATATAACCATTCACATGTAATCTGCATAATCCTTTAATAAAGCAACACAAAAGAAGTTTAAGTCTGATCAATACCAAGTGACAGCAACATCAGGTGGAAGGAACATGAGAAACTTGAGAAATACCAAGGGCTCAGTGAGGAGCTGGAGAAGGCTTGGAAGGTGAAGGTGACAGTAGTGCCCGTGGTGATCGGAGCACTCGGGGCAGTGACCCCAAACTGGAGGAGTGGCTACAACAGATCCCTGGAACAACCTCAGACATTTCAGTCCAGAAAAGTGCAGTGCTAGGAACAGCAAAGATACTGCGCAGGATCCTCAAGCTCCCAGGCCTCTGGTAGAGGACCCGAGCAGGAACCACCCGCGGAGGGTGAGAAGGGAATTTTTATATATATATATATATATATATATAAGTACCGTGCTGTACATGAGTTATGACCATATTGCACATAGATAGTTATTGCACATGAAGAACATGAAGAAGGCAGATGTTGCACATGAGGTAGATTGTGTGATGGCTGTGGGATGGCTGAGGATGCCTTAGTCTAGTGCTGAAGGAGCTGCCTAGAGCCTTCACAGTGTGGTGGAGAGGGTGGGACGAGTTACTCCTGATGAATGTCAGCATCCTCCTGTCCACCACCTCCTCAATGGAGTCCAGTCTGCAGTCCAGGACAGAGTCAACTCTTTTAACCAGATTGTTAAGTTTCTTTCTGTCCCTGTCTGTGCTGCTTTCCCCCCCAACATACGACGGCATAAAGAAAGTCCCGAGAAGAGCCCTGCTGATGCCAAAGGCCCTCAGTCTCCTCAGCAGGTGCAGGCGACTCTGGCCCTTCTTGTACAGGGCGTCTGTGTTGTAAGACCAGTCCAGTTTCTTGTTGAGATGAACCCCCAAGTATTTAAAAGAGTCCACTATTGCAATGTCCGAACCCTGGATGATCACCGGTGTGTGGGGTGTGGATGTCCTGCGGAAGTCTACCACCACTTTTGTGGTCAAAGAACTTACTTTCACAGTGCCTCCAGGGGCCTCCAGGCACAGGGCCCGGTGCAGCAGGTAGATGACCGCGTCGTCCACGCCGATGCCAGGTCGATACGCGAACTGCAGCACATCAAGTGCTGAGTTCACCTGGAGCTAGCCAAGGACAATCCTCTCCATGCTCTTCATCAGGTGAGAGGTCAGGGCCACAGGTCTGTAATGGCTCGGTTCCATGGGGTGAGCTGTCTTGGGGACCGGAACCTGTCTTCCACAGGGTTGGAACCTTCTCCAGGCGAAGGTTCAGGTTGAACATGTACATGTAATAATAATAAAAAGGTGTAATAAGCAACATTTGGCCTCTCTATTCTGTGACCCACGAAGTTTGACATTTAAATTTGCAAAAAATATCCAAAGACGGATAATGGATAGATAGTGGTGCCTTAAAACACTGAAAATTAAATGAAATACAGCTTTTTTATTACTAACAGTTAATATTTAAAAGCACTGAAAGTTCTGTTATTCTTCAGGATAACATCATCATAGGAGATGCAGATGCACTTGTCCTTCTCCTTCTATTCAATGTGCGTTCCCAGTGCCAAAAGTCAACAGCAACGAGTGCAAGGACGTAACAGAGTCATGGCGCGCCACTATGCAGAGCTGCACATTGTTTGTTTTGATGACAGTGCTAACCACTGCATCACCGTGCCGCCCTAAATGACAATTTTTTTAAATAATTTCTTTTTTGGCTTATCAGTAAGAAGAAATATTATATGAGATTTCTCGCCCCTCCCCCCCTTTAATTTTGAAAATTGATTTTATTTTAAAGCGCTATGGTGGATTCAAAGCCAACAAATGTGCTTAACACCAAGTATACTTTAGTATTTAATGCATTTGTGTACCGATGTGCTGACAACTGTCACAAGCACAGGAAACAGTTGATATTGTCAGTTCTGGTTTGACTCTCACTAGGCGACTAGAAAATCAGTATCAGGTTGATTCCCAGCTCTCAGCGGAGGATTTGCCTTGATTCTGAGCTGGCCTGGCATGCACCAACGCATCGCAATGCCAATCAAAAAAAAAATTGAACATTAAGTCGCAACAGCGACTTCAGAATGATGGAGAAAAGGCACAAAGATAATTACGACAATAAAAAATAGGTCATCTGTTTCTTTCTCTCATCTTTTGTGATAAATTATCTTGAAAAAGCCAATAAATCATTTTTAAATATGCATTAGCTGTCTTCATCAAAAACATTTTTTTTGTTTTGCTTTCTCTTTTTCCTAATGAGGGAAAAATGCAATTTTCCATACTCTTCAGACATTTCATGGACTCATTCCGAGACGAAATTCGAACATCTTTTTCATTTAAACAGTTGCAAACATTTGCTGGCAACACAAAATGATAGAGCCAAAAATGACAACCCCGCCCCCGAAAAAAAACAAAAACCTCAGTCTGAACTGTGCACTTATTCAGATTTTTTAGTTCTTTTCCATACCAATTCTAATACAAAGGTAGTTCAACTGGCTTCACATGCACAAAGATGACTAGCGATGATGATGATGAACATGTATTCAGAAAACAAGAATGGGAATTTCCTTTTTTTTTTCTTGCAATTAAATGCTAGTTTTTTTTAGCTTTTGGCCACCATAGACAGTCACCAACAGAAAGTAGTCTCACAGGCTGCCAGACAATGAATGAATGTGCTTTAATAAACCACCAAAGCAAATGCTTTATGTTCTCTAAATAGTCTTTTCTTCTATCAGCATCACATTAAATGCAGTGCAATCTGAGGTCTCGACACAACAGCCTTCCCCTGCATTTTTGACATTGTGGAACCAGGATCACAGCAAGAAAATAATTGGAAAAAAAGCAATACACACACACAGAAAGAGAGAGAACAATAGACACTGAGAGAGAGAGAGAGAGAGAGAGAGAGAGAGAGAGAGAGGTTTGAGGTTTTACCAAACAACTTTATTCACAGATCACAACAACCACATCAGTCAGTCACTTAAAACATTGGAAAATTGCAAATGAGAGAGAGAGAGAGACTGTTGAGGGAGTCAGTTGGTCGGGGGTCAGCAAGATTATTCACGGTTAGCAGGACTGAAGGGTTCAACGCCGTGTTGGTTCCTGAGATGTTCGCTTGCATTCTTAGCAACATCATGTGCAGAAAGACAAGAAAGGGGTCACTGTGAAGTGTAGGAGGTAAAGCACCTAGCTCCACCCCACTCACTGATTGTAGAGGTGAATCGCAGTTTCATGTTTACGGTGCTCCAACTTCTTCTTTTTTTTTTTTTTCCTTTCCCAGAATGCACTTTGCATTTTAATGAGGACCTAGCCTGCATACTAAGTGCACATTAAGCCAGCTCTGTGGGGGTGAGCACAGCAAACACATCACGGTCAAAGTGAAGCAGGGCTCTTCAAATTTTAAAACTGAACAAAAGCTGAAGATTTTCAGTGGGTGGGGTGGTGGGGGGGGAGAGAGAGGCTGTTGTGATGATTTCTAAAGAGGTTATTTATTTGCACTGGATAGTTGTGGAAAAGCAGCAACATCTAGGGTGTTGGGGGAATGGGAGAGCGATTTAAAGTGGTAACAGCAGCGGTGGATATTTGAAGAGTTAGATTTCAGGGCTTCTTAAATAGTTTATTGTGAGGGTGATTACAGCTGTAGTGGTTGGCAGATCAGTGCTGATGACGATCAAGAGGCGATAAAGACAGAGGCGCACGCAGCCACAGAAACAATGCGCTTATTTGAAGAAAAGGTTGACAACCTTAGCTGCTTTCCCATCTGTTTCTGACTGCATCGATACATTTAAAAAAAAAAAAAAAAAAAAAAAAACAAACAAAAAAACACACTTGCAAATCTGAAACATGATACATTTAGCATTTCAACAAAAACATGGAACTATATCACATCCAAAAAAAAAAAAAGAAATTCTAAGGGTCAGGGACAGATCCTGTGTTTGATGAATCTCCAGCCCTACACTAATATGCACAAGCAGAGTGGATAATTGATTTGAAGCCAGCTCAGTGTCATTTTCTTGTATGAAATAAAAATAAGTATATTTTATATTCTTGTTGTCCGTATTGGCAAAAAAGTCCACTTCCCTTCAACCCTAGTTTCTAAATAATTTACATGCTGTGATCCCGGTCCCACATTGTTAAATATGCAGGAGAAGGCTGTTGTGTTGAGACCTCAGATTGCACTGGACCTAAATGTGATGCTGATCGAAAGAGAACAGGCCATTTAGAGAACACAAAGCATTTGCTTCGGTGGTTTATTAAAACGGAGAATGTACATTAATTCAGCGTCTGGCAGCCTGTGAGACTGTCTCTCTGTGTCTATCTGCAGAGCCCCAAAGAGCTCAAAAAAAGAAGCTGGCAAGTTTCCATCGTTGCCTCCCAGCCTGCCAATTTTTTGTTACCACACAACCTGAAATGAACTTATATCAGTGCCCGTCACCCTAACACTGATCATGTGTATAGCCAATGTCCAACTGACTACACGTCAGATGTTTAGAGTATAAATGTCACTGCGTACATCATCTGCCATCAGTGAGCTGCACTGTTGTGACATGAGCTTTATTACACTGAACGGACCGATTTACCCCTTCAGTATAATATCAGGATAAAGCCTGATATTATACCTGATATTATGTCGTGTTTGTGTTCTCCAGCATGCACCCACATTTGCAGCATTTATTTGTCTTGCAGCGGTCTTGTTTGTCTTTCAGCCATTTCCTTCAGCTACGGTGGTGATGACCTTTCTGAACCACTATCTTTCTTTATCAAATCACCTCCATTTTTACAGATGGTCAAAACTCCAATATCATTCTTTCTTCTTATTTTTTTATTTCTTTTATTACACGTGCACTGATAACCTTCCACTACAGGAATCAATTGTAGCCCCTTAGATTCTTATAAAGACATATTGGATTCCGTAAAAATTAGATTTAGCCTGAAATTACACAGTGTTGGAGAAAGTGTTCCCTGGCAATACATGAATATATATTAGAAGACAGATCAATCTGGTCTATAGCAAGGCATGGATTGATGTTTGTAGTCATACAGAGTGTTGTGCTCTTCCAGGAAAAGTGCTGCTCACCCCCTGGTAATACTTTACACATGCTTGCGAAGGATGTGAATGCAACCCCGAACAAACTATCACATTTTGAATTGAAGGTAGAAATTAGAGTTTAAGCCTGTAAAAAAAAAAAAAAAAAAATCATCACCTCGCCTTTGCTAGCATTCTCTTGACAAGATATTCTTTCTCTCTTTCTGAGGGAAATTGTGTATGACATCTCAAGTGAAGACACTGTGTCTGCTCATGCAAAATATATTCATGCATATTTAAGCAGGATGTAAATGAGAACCCATAATAAACAGGGCTTTTAGCTTGAAATTTAATTACGAGTGAGGACCTCTTTGCAAATGAGTTTACTTTTCCTCTGTCACTTTGTGTGTCCCCTGCAACCTGCTATGTGGGTCCATGTGGTAAATTCAAAATGCCTGGCATGATAGTTGGAAAGGAAAATGGATCCTGACATTTCCAAACAGTCTTCTCATATTTTAAACAAAGTTTTTTTTTTTTTTTGGGGGGGGTGGAGTGCTGTTGTTATTGTAGTTTGCAGTGAAAAAGAGAGTGAAAGGAAAATACAACTACAGTAGGACTTTTTCCACAACCCTTTTGCAGATGCTTATAACCGTGTTCTGAGCTAATACAAGGAACTTGACCCTCAAGGCAAAGTCAAGAACCCTCCACAGTCTACCAAGTACTCTCTTTTTTAGCTCCTCTCCATTTTCTTCCTTCTCTCACTCCCACACATTTCTCTCATTTGCTTCCTCTTCAGCGCATTTTACTTGACCAGCAGTGGCTGATATAACACCAGATCTTTTCCATAAACACGTTATTTACTGGCTTGTGTCACTTAAAGAACCTGAACAGAAACATAATCCAATGACAGCTGGCTTGTCACGTCCGAACAACTGAACTTGACGTAGGTCATCATAAAAGTGAAAATGATCATCATTCGGGGCTTGGTCAGTTCATATTTGCAAGGTGTTTTGCAGGATTTGATGACCAGAAAAAGCCTATGGCAGAGATTTAAGCAAAAATGGCGCTCTAACTCTTTCTGTCAGCCCCATTTGAAGTCATGTGATGTAGCTTCAAGCTTTTCCGCTGCATCCCCACCACAGTGCTTCTGTACTGACAGCAGTCTCATAAATATCCCTTTCCTCTCTCGGAAAGGGCAGAGCAGGGAGATATCTCCTCTGTCAATACTGTGTAAAATAGGGCCCCGTGTAGCACAGGAGAGTCGCAGAATGAGAGGGGCAATCAATGAAAAGAATGCTGTTACGGTTTGGTGTAGTGTGGTTCTTCCTGTTAAAAGGGAGTTTTTCCCTGCCACTGTGCTTACCTGGTGGTTCAGGCTCTGGGTTTCTACCTCTGTAAAGCACTTAGAGACAATTTTATTGTAAAAGGTGCTATAGAAATAAAATTGAATTGAATTGAATTGAATTGAATTGGTGAGGACCCAAACGAAGACACGAGGCAGGTTCACAAACAAAAAACCCTTTATTGGGTGTAAACGAGAAATTGAAGATGTTCCTTTCTTAAGGACGTGGAGAGATAAGGAAGCACTAGAAAACTGCAACCAACACAGTGACAGAGACACAATTACAGGCGCACACAATGACAATGATCCAGCAACCGGGACCAGCTGGCAGCCTCTCTATATCAGTCACTGATGAGGTGATCAGCGACAGGTGTGCAGTCCCTGCTGGATCCTGGGAACCCGCGCCTTCTGCAGGGGAAAAGCAGGGCAACCCACGGATATCTTAAAGGGCCGGCAAGCCGGACCCTAAGAAATGCGAAGTTTTTACAGTTGTTCAGTGATCACCATTCATTGTAAACAAGTTTTGTTTTGTTCTTCTTCCAGCGTACCCTGTATTTAGTGTGAATTCTCTCTTCTGACTTACTTTAGCTGTTAGCCGGCTTACTGATGGCCCCAACTGCAGCTGCTGCTGTAGGTTGTTAACAAATATTGCCTGTCAGTCACACCACCCCAGTTCATGCCTCCCTTCAGTGGCTTCTATTAAATCACAGAATCAATTAAAAAAGTCCTAATTACACACAAGTCTCTGCACAGCCATACATCAGACAATTACTGAGCCATTATTCTGTTGGGGATCATCTAATCAGGGCCTTTAACCCCTAAATGTTTTGCAAGCCAGAAATGGGCCACCTGACCGTGTTGGCAATTATTTAAACACATGACGTTAGCGTGTCCATACCAGTTGCGTGTTTAGAGTTGACAACAGTCTTTAGCAAGTCAGGAAATTATTACCATGCTTATGCAGGGTGCATGTGAGTAAGAGGGAACACTGATTGGCTGTTTAACCTTATTATATCACTATATGTGTATATCACAAAGGATAGACAACAAAATGTCTACTTATTTTCAAACAACATACATACCCTCCTACTGTATTGGTTAAACAAGGCAGCGCTACTTTTTTCATTCATTCTGATGTATGTTTAATTTGTCAGGGCCAATAATGTACAAAACCTTCAACGTAATTAGAAAAAGCATTCATCTAACATTCTTCTGCTGTCTCCATTTAACGTCAGAACATCCTGTCATTACCCTCCACCCACACAGTTTCTCTGCACACACACAATCCAAGTGGGTCAAATACAACTAAATAGCTTACAGCTAACCATCAAACACAGAGACATGCCCTTTTTTACAAACACCTACATGTACATGCATTAGTAACCCTATGTTACACTCAACAAAACGTAACAAACAACTTAATGGCTTTCTTATTCTTTCTGTTGGATATTAAAGTTGATGTTATGGTCAATAACAATGGGAAATAACATAAGGTTCTAACAGGAGGTGTTCAGATTGTTTTTTTTCTAGTTTATTTTACAGCAGAAGCAGATTTGAAGCAGAAGCAGATTTGGACTAAAAACATAGATCATGGTCCAGGTCCAGAACCAGGGCAGTTTATAAAACAAGATAAAATAAAGTCTGACAGGGGTACTGAAATATTTGCAATATTAGTTAAAGTTATATACTTTCTAATCTAGCACAAAGTAATCTAATGTAATATGATTTCAAACACCCATCCCCACTTTGATGTACCATTTCTCAGAAACATTCACTGAGATCTGCAAGTTGTGTATTGTACAGTCCGAAGGTATCCTACCATGGGTCCGCGTGCAAGCAAGCAGAAGTAATTGAGAGGCTGATGAGTTTGCAATGAAATGCAAGTGGCTAGTCATCTCTCACAGATAATGTTGGCTCATAAACATTTGTTTCAAATACATACTCCTGTCTGGTTTGCTGGTTACGTCATGTGAGAGCACATCTGCATTGCCGACATTTCAAACACTGCGATCAAATTCAGGACACGTTGTGCTTGGTCGCATTATTATTTTACCATTGTTGTTATTATATCATGCATATGTGCATCTTATTTTGTAACAAAGATGGCTCCCAACCTCAGACCTAAGCATGTAGGCTATTTAAATTACGGGATGATGTGATGAGGTCAAATGCCATCAGATGAAAATGCTGATGGCGGCACTCGAAACTCGTCCATGGGGGACGCATCCATGGACCACTCTGTTCCCCTTTCAGCATGCTGCAGCAGGTGTGTTTTCAATGCAAGTAGAAGCAACAGAGTATTTATGGCTTTCTTTCCGAAAAAGAAACTTCAACTTCAACAACGTCAAAGCATAAATCAAACCTGTGTGTTTTTTGAGGATTTCTAAGGGTGTTAAAAACATTGGATTCAAACATTGCTTTCCACCCTCAGCTACTTAGAATTATTTGATTTTCCAATATGCAATCAGTTACTGGGTACCTTCTACTAACCGTAAATACATTCATCCAGCTGCTGCTATGGTTGGGAAAGAAAATACATTTTGGTTTCTAACTACATCCCATGTCTGATTAAACCTGAATGTCAAAGGAATAGATTTTTTTGTGCCTGGGAATGTGCACAGGGTTAGCCGGATCATTAGTTGGAAAGAAAGTCTGCACTCAGACTTGCGGTGCACCTCATTTATCACTTAATTTATGAAAATATTTATGACAAACATTAAATTTAATAATATAAGGTACTTTGGCTCCAAATTAAAGAGTACTCAATCTTTTAAAAAGCCACTGACTTGTTTATTTTCATAAACAAGGTCTGATCTTGTGTCTTCGCATCTCTCTGGGTCTTGTGCATCCTCATCAAGACCTTTCAAATTTATTTTGTGACTTTTGAGCATTTCATCCTCATTATCATTCAGCAACTTTGAACTGAATGTGGAGCAAATTTGGAAAGAGTGCTACCTTCTGCTTTTCTGCAGGAAATGTCAGGGCTGTGGTGTTGATGCGAACAATGGAAAATGGTACAAAGTGGTTTATCCAAGATGGGCCAGAAGACAGACAGAGTTTGACAAATGTTGCTTTCTGCCTGTACCGGGTAGCATCTGGTTAAGCATGCAGCTTTTCTGAGAGGGCTTTTCATTCAGCTTGTAGTCGATTGCTTCTTCACTCTGTTGCTGGTGTGTTGTGATTTCTCGTGAAAAGTAACAGGTAACATGCAGTTGCACCTCCTGTTGTTCTCAAGCATGCACCCAAAGACCACCAATATCTTTGTTGGGTGGTCTCCTGGTTGATTTCTATCTACTTTTACTCAAGTGTTGGACCCTCCTAAAACTTGTCATCCATAACACACAAATAAAAATGGACATGTCCAGTCATTTCTGTAGGGAAATGACTGGACTATATGGAGGAGGATGTTTTGCTTCAGTATTCAGAGGGCTAAGAGAGAGACCCCAGGGACGCTATTGAGCACATGAGGAAGTACTAGACAGTACCCTCAGAAGAGCGCCGAGTGTTTAGCAAAAGTACCCTGTTTATGGCGTGTTTAGGCGTGTTTATTCTCTCTGCAGGAATTAGAGAGAAATGTAGATGAAGGACATTGATGGAACACATGCCAAGTAAACAATGGGCACATGATATTTTTTTAAAAGATCCACATCATAGAACAAAGAACAGAGACGCGGAAGTGATGACAGATGTCCAGGCATCTCTAAATGCGTATGCTCAAGAGGAAATTCGCTGCAATTTTGACAGCATCGAAAACTTTTGTCTCTGTTTTGGCCCAGCGGGGAGTTACAGGAATATGGCACAGTAGTGCTTTGAGAAGCAAGAGCTCTTTTTTTTCCCAGGTGATGTTGGTGGCTGCTGCTTGCACATCACATCACACTTCCTGCTGTAAATAAGAGTGCAACCAGCAATGGGCTGTTCAGTAGAGCTTGACAGGGGGCTGGTTTCCATCAATATTGTCATTCAACAACATGGCAAAAAACATGCAGCATCGTACCTTACAAGCACCAATGATAACTATTATCCTTCCATTTCAAGTGCTTATTATACATATAAGATCACATGTTATTGTTTTGGGGCAGATTGCCTTTTCCGGTATGCAGATCACTTGGTGGCTAATTTTTTTTTTTTTATGGATGCAGGCTTTGACTAAGAAGAGCACTATACCCATTCTTCAACAAAGTTCAACAAGATCTATTATTTTTAGAATACACACAAAATCTGATAAACTTGTCTAAGGGCTAATCTGTACTACACTAAAAGCTAGTGACTAATGCAATTTCCTATATAGCCATTAATACTGTGTTACCTCAGTGGAACATAGATCCTTATCCTCATCATCATCAAGCTGCTCTATCACATCATTGCTCTTGGTGCCTTTAGACTTGGTGCCAAGGTGCAGGGGGGTATACACATTGTCGCATGCCATTTGTCTTAAACTCATTAACTTGAACCAGTCTAAGATCGGCCCTTCCTGAAGGAGGGCCTCAGCATCACCCACACACATCTTAATATCAGAAAACCTTAATTAATATTGCAATATGATTAAACACTTGTATTTAAGGAATGGAGCAGGGGGTGGAAGAGGGGGAGATCTCATTTGTGCCGTTAATTGTTTTAATCATAAGCTTTTTTCTATCTGACTGTGATGATGCTCCAATAACAAAGATCTTCTCTGGTAAAAGATGTGCTGTGGCTCGTATGACCAAAAAAGTAGTTTTGTTTTACATATGGAAACAAACACAAAACTCTTTTACACTATTGCTTTCAGATGTATTTTACCATCATTCTTCTCCTGGTTCAGTATTTTATTATGCATTATGAGCAACATTACTGCAAAAGAGGGGACAACTGTTAGGTCAGCACTTGGAGCTTCACTTATTGCTTTATTATAGTCCATAACTCTGCATAATGTGTCCCTGTGACCTTAAAATAATGAGTTTATGCAATCAGCAATGGCATAAATATTGATAATGTCTCTTTCAGATACAGTTTCTTTCAACCATTACACTATAATTATGGATAGTTCTCAGTATTGATATTCCGCTGTGGCTCTGCACGCTGGGTTGGTAGTAATACAATTTGATGCCAAGTGGAAAAGGAGAGGAATCAAATCATAGGACTGGAACAGGATGGCTGGGAGCTAACCACAGAGCTGAAAGGACACCTGAGCTTTCCAAGATGGTTATTCACTTGGAAAAGATCCTGTTTCAAGGACCCTACCAGCGTTCTAAAACTTGGATTGGACTAGACAATGAAACCACCCCTCAGCTGTGTTATTTCTTAATTTTGGACACATGCAGTTTTCAAAATAGAGCAAACATCATCCAGATTTACTACGGATGTAATAGGCTGTTCTTCATTTTCAGCACCACATCATATTTAAGATGGTGTTTCTCACAATCTAACACATGTATAATGCCCCACAATTTGCAACATGGGATCATATTTCTTGTTGTCCCAAAATGGGTCTGAGCTTGAATCCATCTTGGATTTGTGTCTTTTGCTAAATGTTAAGCTTTTATTTAAAGGTCAGGCCAGACTAAACTTTGCCCATGGGGTCTGGCCAGGTACAGCCCGAAAAGGCAACATGGGACCCCCTTCCCATGGGCTCACCACCTGCAGGAGGGGCCAAAGGGGTCGGACACATTGTGTGTTGGGTGGCAGCTGGAGGCAGGGACCTTGGCGGTCTGATCCCCAGAAGCTAGCGCTAGGGACGTGGAATGTCACCTCTCTGATGGGGAAGGAGCCTGAGCTGGTGCGCAAGGTTGAGAAGTTCCAACTAGATATAGTCGGCCTCACCTCGACGCATAGCAAGGGCTCCAGAACCAGACTTTTCGAAAGGGGTTTGACTCTCTTCCACTCTGGAGTTGCTGATGGTGAGAAGCGACGGGCAGGCATGGCAATTCTTGTTGCCCCCTGGCTCAGTGCCTGTATGTTAAAGTTTACCCCAGTGAGTGAGAGGATAGCCTCCTTCCGCCTTCGGGTGGGGGGATGACTGTTTGTGCCTATGGCCCAAACAGCAGTTCGATGTATCCACCCTTTTTTGGAGTCCTTAGAAGAAGTAACTGGAGAGTGCTTTTTCTGGGGGTTCCCTCATCCTCCTGGGTGACTTCAATGCTCACATTGGCAGCGACAATGAGACCTGGATGGGTGTGATCGGGAAGAATGGCCCCCGAGTGGTGTTTTGTTGTTGGACTTGATTGTCCGTAACGAACACCATGTTCAGGCATAAAGTGCACTTGGCAGCAGGACACCTTAGGCCGCAGTTCGATGATCGACTTTGTGGGTGTGTCATCAGATTTACGGCAGTGTGTCCTGGACACCTGGGTGAAGAGAGGGGCGGAGCTGTCAACAAATCACCATGTAGCATGAAGCTTCGATCTATGAATTTGTAAAACTAATAGATGGCTTTCTTAATTCCACTTGCACTCGTTAGGGGGCACCACTTTCACTTATTGGTGTTATGTTTTATGTGTTGCGGACCCAAACGCAGACACAAGCAGGTGCTCCAAGAACAAAAAAAAACCCTTTATTGGGTGTACAAACGGAAAGCACTCCAACTGGAGGAAAAAACAACGTTCTTGCAAAATTCAAGTCCTAACTCCTCACAGGTAGGCTCCACTGCGGAGTGTCCAACGACCCGAACTCAGATTCTTCTTGAGGAATGTGGCAACCTAGAAACCAGGGCAAAAACTCACCGACACAAAAAAACTCTTCATCTCGTCTCGGCTCAGGTAACACTCTGCAAGTCGCGGACGAGCAAACCACAATGACAGTCAATGATCCAGCAACCGGGGACCAGCTGGCAGCCTCCCTATATCAGCCGCTGATGAGCCAATGAGCGACAGGTGTGCAGTCACCACTGGATCCTGGGAACCCGCACCCTCTGCAGGGGAAACACAGGGCAACCCACACACGCAATAAAAGGCCGGCAAACCAGGCCCTAACAATTGGAAGAAACATATAAACTCAGAAGTTTATATTGTAATGAAGTTTAATCAATGAAGGCACCAGTTCTGAGACACTGATCATCACGTCTATATTCCAATCAACAAACGGGGAACCACTGACAGAAAATGACAATTTATTTCACACCAATGAATGATTATATGAATGAACGTGTATGGAACTTAACGGTGATTATAATAGAACATATAAAATGGATGGGGGTGAGACACTTTGGATTATTCTAATCTGATAAACCTAAATTTGGATTCAAAAGTAATGGATTTTGGATTCAAAAGTAATTTAGTTATTTGAGACCCAGCAAATGACCATCAGGTGAGCTTTTCTTACATGAAGGCAGCTTTGCCCTGTGGGTCCAGAAGCGGATGCAGGTCCAGAACCCCCAGTCTCCCAATTGGTTCCGTGCGCTTCAACACCCAGAACTCGGTAGTTCAGCAGTGGAGTCCATCCCGCTATGTCAGCTGGCCCGTGGGTACGAGGCGGAAATGTGTCTGAACAGTCTGAAACAATCTCTGAAATTTCAAACTCAATTTGACAATCCGTGTGGCCACTACGGATTAATCTCAAAGTAAAATTCTCAAAACTTGCCAAAAATTGTTTGGAATACGCTCTTTAAGGATGCAGTACAATAGTGACTTAAGCAAATAATTTCCAGCGGAGTTCTGAGTGGCTCTTGTGTAAATTAAATAAAGAAGAAATATCTCACTTCAAAAATTGACACGGAAAAATAAGAAAAAGACGAAACAGAGATAACGTGAACAAGGACGTGAAAGAGACAAAAAGCAAAAACAAAAGTCGTGACACAGACAAAAGGCCTCTAACAACAGACTCTGCGTTTTTAAGTTTTTATATCTGTCTGCCCTCCCTCTTCTTTAGGTTTTGGGCTGAGCTCTTATGTATATTTAAATTTTGCCTCTCCGTGGTCTGAGGTCTTCAGACTCCATTGGAATTTTATTTGATAAAATAAAAATATAACCCACCTGTCTCTCACCGTCATGTCAATGAATAATTTTGAACATTCATCATGAACAACGCTATTCTGGCCCTTATATTGTGTTTGGGTCAAAATTGACCCGTTTTCGAGTTTAGGTATGTTAAAATAACCATTTGCTTTTTTTTTTACTGGAACGAGGCTTCATCTAATCCTCAGACACAACTATTTTAACGCAATTTTCACCATTTTAGTAAATTATAAAAGTCTCAAAAAAAAAAAAAAAAAAGTGACATTTGTGGTGTTATGGGTCAAATATGACCTGGCAGAGAATACTGGCTGTTGTATGCATCACGAAAAGTTGTGGGTTGCTCTGTGGATCAAATATGGCTTAATGTGCCCCACAACACACAAACACACACACACACAGTCCCCCTTCACCACATCCAAAATTAGATCTCTCTGTGTCGACTGGACTGAAAGGTTTCTTTGAAAACGTTTCGCCCTCTCTCCAGAGAGCTTCTTCAGTTCTAAGTTTGCTGAGGCAGAGCTTGAAAATATAGCCCTGTGGACCATCGGCATGTTAATGGCCCGGGTGGTTACCTGAGAGTCCTTGGCAGGGTGGTTGGCAGGGTCGTTCACCTAGTTTCAGTTTGGGTGCTTCCCCTTTGTCTGTTGGGTCATATGTTAATGAGTCAGCAGGTCTCGTCAAACGGTATGAATGTTTGGAATGCTGACGAAAAGAGTGGAGGACTGCATTGTACGTGGGTGACTCATTAACATGTGACCCAACAGACAAAGGGGAAGCACCCAAACTAGGTGAACTACCCTGCCAACCACCCTGCCAAGGACTCCCAGGTGACCACCCGGGCCATTAACATGCCGATGGTCCACAGGGCTATATTTTCAAGCTCTGCCCCAGCAAACTCAGAACTGAAGAAGCTCTCTGAAGAGAGGGTGAAACATTTTCAAGGAAACCTTTCAGTCCAGTCGACACAGAGAGATCTAATTTTGGATAACTATGACCTGGATGAGTGAGAATCTACACAGACACCCCTTCACCACACTTTCCCCACGTGAACTCAAACTTTCTTGCAGAATCTATATAGCACACGCACACACACGCACAGACACACACGCATGCAGACGCACACACACACACACGCGCGCACACACACACACACACCACACACACAAGCCCCCTTCACCACTCCTCCCCCACGTGAACTCAAACAAAATATTGATATATTTTGAATAAAAAATAAACATTGACATATATAAACAGGGTTTGGGTGAGATATTATCAGCTGCATTTTGTTGCAGCATCAGTCAACATCAGCAAGAGGTATGCTCATGTTGACTGAGGCGCTGGATCATATCTTTAGTCATGACAGTGATCCTGAAGACAGAGAGGAAAGCAAAGCTGAGGAGGATGTGTCTGAGGATCAGGTTCCATATGACCCTGAACAAGATCACACATCTGATGAGGAGGACCCAGATGTTACAGATGCTAAAAGAGAGGTCTTCAAGTCAAGAAAAGGTGACGTTTCATGGTCATCAAGCCCTCTTGACACCCAATGCAGGGCACCAAGGAAGAACATCCTCAAAATGACTCCAGGGCCTACTAGATACCCTGTGTCCCATGCCTAAGACATCAAGTCAACGTTTGAGCTGTTCTTTCTACAACCTCTTCAGAAGATCCTGCTTGAGATGACCAACATGGAAGGGAGAAGAGTGTTTGGTGATAGCTGGATGAAGGTTGACAAAACTTAGCTGGATGCCTACATGGGACTGTTGCTTCTTGCTGGGGTGTACACATCCTGTAATGAAGCTAATGCAAGCTTATGGGACGGTGAGTCAGGCTGCTCTATTTTTCGTGCCACAATGTCACTTCAAACCTTTCACGTGTTGTCAAGAGTGCTCCACTTTGACAATCGGGAGAACAAGAGTTGCTCATTGTGTGAATGACAAACTTGCTCCCATCAGGGATGTTTGAGACAAATGGGTGGAGAAATTGCCATTTATCTACAATCCAGAGCCAGAGGTGAGGTAAACGGCCAGTTCTTATTAAAATAAAGTTGGTTTTATGAAAAGGAATTGACTTTTTGTCATTATCCTACCATAAATCTATACAGGTCCGATTTGACCCGTAACACCACAGATGTCAATATTAATCATTTAAAAAAAAAAAAAAAAAATCAAAGATTTGTTTTTGGTTAGGTGTACTCTAATATTATTTTATAAGAGATGGATAATATAATTACTAATTTTATCACTGTAGGAAATATAATTGGTGAATTTAAACAACAATTGTAATCAAAAACGAGTGGTATTTTGTAAGATAAAAGGTCTGGGGAGCCAAAAAAAAAAAAAAAACATAAAACAGTGTTTCCATGGATATGAGTACATACTAAGTTAGCTATGAGGTGAAAAACAATATTGGATGGTAACTAGTGTTTTTAAGTATTTTCAGAGTTAAATCCTGGGTCAAATTTGACCCGCTAACACTAAAGATGTGGTCAGCTTTCTAACATATTACAAGGGCTAGCTTTTATCTCTGAGAAGTTATAAGGCACGTGTTGTATCTAATTCTGACCTTCATTTATGAAACGGTCAACAAACACATACAGTATAACTATGTCAGTCTTAAGATGCGCATACAATACACATGGTATCTCGAGTGATAATATTAAAATAAATAATAATGCGTGCCAGTGTGACAAAGAAAGGCTTGAACCGATTACCATACTGAGACTCTAGGTGGCACTGTGGTTCCATGACAGAGAATGGCTTTTAACCTCCAAATTCTCAACTTCGCTATACGAAATGCTACAAACAAGGGAAACACATCAATATTTTTCTAATCCCCTGAAGAACAATTTTAGCAAGGTTAGAATTTACTTTGATGAAGTTAAAAGGGTGGTTTTGACTTTCCAGGAAATCTTGTTCAGATTTCACTCCCTACTGTGTGGCCGAGAGGGGTATCCGGTCTGGCATTCATCAGTCGTAAAAGTCACAGATAGGAATGCAGGACATTGGTGCAGGAACTTTGTTTGTCTATACATATACATGCATAAAAATATTAGTCAATTTAGTCAATTTCCCATGTCTGGGATAAATAAAGTACTTCTATTCTATGCATAATTATACCTTTGTTTTATATATATATATATATATATATATATATATATATATATATGTGTGTGTGTGTGTGTGTGTGTGTGTGTGTGTGTGTAAAGAACAGGAATAAAGAATAAGATAGCCCACAATGTTTATTCAGTCCAGCAAGACAGTTGATTTGAATACAGCTGATCCATCTGCATAGGTGTGAATGGCCTATTGTCTCAGTGTGAGATGGGGACATCTCTTCCCACTTAGTTGTTTTTGTTTTAACTCCCATGTTATTAAGCAACCTAGGTGACATTTGTATGTAAGCAAAGGATTATGAAAACCAACAAAATGTCCATTAGTAAATTCCTGTGGTGACGGTAAAAGTTTGGTGCTAAAGAGTTTAGCACTTCTTCCTGCCGGCATCGTGGCATCTGCAACAGTCATAAAGATAACGATCTCTAGTTCTAGTCTGTGCTTGGTAGAGAGAAGATCCAGGAGAGACATCCAAGATGTTCTGCTACAACCACCTGGTGATGAGGTTGCTGAGGTGGTCAAAAAAGTCCTCGGTGGCAGGGCCCCGGGGGTGGATGAGATACGCCTGGAGTTCCTTAAGGCTCTGGATGTTGTGGGGCTGTCATGGTTGACACGACTGTGCAACATCACGTGGACATCGGGAGCAGTGCCCCTGGATTGGCAGTCTGGGGTGGTGGTCCGTCTTTTTAAGAAGGGGGACCGGAGGGTGTGTTCCAACTATATGGAGATCACACTCCTCAGTCTTCCTGGTAAGGTCTACTCAGGTGTACTGGAGAGGAGAGTCCACTGGATAGTTGAACCTCGGATTCAGTAGGAGCAATGCGGTTTTCGTCCTGGACGTGGAACTGTGGACCAGGTTTCCACCCTCAGCAGGGTCCTTGGGAGTTTGCTCAACCAATCCACATGTGTTTTGTGGATTTGGAGAAGGCGTTATGCTGTGTCCCTCAGGGAGTCCTGTGGGGGGTTCTCCAGGTGTATGGGGTCCCTGATACAGGCCGTCCCCTCCCTGTATGACCAGTGTCAGAGGATGGTCCACATTGCTGGTAGTAAGTCTAACTCGTTTCCAGTTAGGGTTGGACTCTGCCAGGGCTGCCCTTTGTCACCCATTCTGTTCATAACTTTTATGGACAGAATTTCCTGGCACAGCCATGGTGTTGAGGGACTCCAGTCTGGTGACCTCAGGATCGTGTCTCTGTTCTTTGCAGATGATGTGGTCCCGTTGGCTTCATCAGTCCGTGACCTCCAACTCTCGCTGGATTGGTTCGCAGCCGAATGTGAAGTGGCCAGGACACACTGGAGAGATTACTTCTCTCGGCTGACCTGGGAACGCCTTGGGATCCCCTGGAAGAGCTGGATGAAGTGGCTGGGGAGAGTCTGGGTAGTCTGGGCTTCTCAGGGTAGTCTGGGCTTCTCTGCTTAGGCTGCTGCCCCCGCTACTCGACCCCGGATAAGTGGAAGAGGATGGATGGATAAAAGTTATATTGTTTCTGTCAAATTTTTTGAAATCTTGCACTTGATTTATGTACACATTACCCAGAACAGAGAACACCATGTTAGGTTCCTGCATGTTGTTTGGGTGTCGGTGTTGTCTTGTTTTTGTCCACTAGGGAACGCGGCAGTCTCAGTCTTTGCTGGTGACAGGCACACCTGCGGCGGATTGCAATCAGCGGTGCATTTGAGGCAGTTGTGCCTGAGCACCAGCGTCAGATTGTCTGTCTTGCAGAGTGATTGTCATGTTTCCCCCTGAGAGGAGTTTCAAGTTCTGGTTTGTGGATGTTCTGCATTGGAGTCTACCTGCGAGGGATCTGGAGCTTTTAGAAATCAATTATGTTCACTGTTTTTTTCTTCCTTTGGCGCGTCTTGTGTTTTTTCCTGTGACTCTTCACCCAAATTAAGGGTTGTTTTTGGTTTGGAACTGCCACTGTCTCGTACCTGCGTTTTGGTCCTACATTAAGCAAACATAACACACCAAGAGACAATTAAACCAGCCCCCAGTTTTCCCGCCTGTCATCATTACCATAACTACCTTCTAACGAGAACATGCAATAACTCCTTCAATCCAGCGCAATTGCATGTTTGTGTTTGTTTTCTCTCTAATACACTGAATCCACCCACACATTACAACACTATTGTCTTTTTTTATCAACCTGTCAATAGCAGCGAGACAAAGCGGGATGAAGAATGGGGACAGACAGGCCACTTTCATTTCATGTGTCAGTTGATGGGGTCTCAAATGGCTGTCATGCCTGTCCCCATCCTCAGCCTCATCTCACATTGTCTGCTCACCATTTCATTATTTATCTATCAAAATGTCTAACTCTCCTGTTTGTTCTATGGCTTGTTTGTCCTCACCTCACTTGCTCCATCACTTTCACTTTTATTTTCTCTGTTGAAATGTCGCCACATTTCTCACACACGGAAAGGCAATGCGAAATCTCTGTCTCTCTGTTTGTCTCACTCTGTTAGAAATGTATTGCTGCTACTTATCTATGGGCATTGTCAACTATGGGCACTTTTGTCAATAATTAAATAACAGATGTTGGATTTATATAGGTATTGTATGTTTTTCTATTACAGTAGAGTACCTGAATTCTCAAAGATGTCCAAATTTAGGACAACTATTAGATACTATTGGAATACATGTGACCAAGTTGTGTAATCTTTATATATTATTATTCCTTAAAAAAAGAGAACCTATTGGTTAGGTTGTTGATATGAGGTTGCAGCTTCTCCTACTTTATCTGACTTTGTATCACTTCAAAGCCATTTTTGAGAATATTATTTTCCCGTGACACTCTCCAAAGATCGTGGTCTAATGTGAAGCTTTTTAAAAGCAGCGACAACAGCATCATTTTTTTCCTTTATGATTATTAATGAGCAGAGCAATAACTTTAATGGACACAGTTACATCTGGAGATATTACTACCATTCATCCTCATTTCATACTGACCAGCCATTTGGAGCCATTAATATTAATATAACACAATGATGAATTTGACATTCAAAGCTTTATGTGAAGAATGGCTTAGCTATGAGTAAACTTCATGGAAAACATGGAGGGATTCAATCAGCAACAGAAGGTGGCATTATGAAAATAATCCAACAAAAACCACTGGCAATGGTAATAATATTGCCATTAATATTATTGCATATTATTGCAAATAAACATGTAGAAAGTTTGATTTTTACAAGAGTTATTAGCACAAAACTGGAATGAATCGACAAGACAAACTAAAAGAAAACAGACAGTTTAAGATTACACATAATATTTTGGATTTTTTTAAAAATACATACAGTAGATGGGTGTATATACACCATCAAAACAGATGGACTGACCTCAGACAACTACAAGCTTGACACATAAATAACTTAAAGCCTTTCAGGGCATAACTCAGCCTTTTTTAAGTTGATGCTTCAGAGTTCATGGACTTTGCAGGAAACTGTTGATGTTACACACAGTCACAAATTAATAATCATGAAGGTTTTAGACTATTCATGTGAAAAGATGAACTTCATTCAGAAACGATTTATTTCTGTTTTCACAGATAGAAATCTCAGCAAACGTGAGCAAAATTCACTTTATTTTTTCTAAAATACAACACCAGAATTAACGCTCTCTATCAAATCTCCCATTAGAAATGAATAAATAAAACTCTCAAAAAAAAATAATTTTTTTGGCTTTAACCCTAGCTTCACATGAGCTAATTTTCTTTGTGATGATTGTATATTTTGTATATTTTTTTGCAGTGTGGGCAGACAGATGATATATCAGCCAAAAACAGAATAAAATCTGTCAGAAAACATTAGCACTTCCCACAGGAATACTGAACAATATTGAATAAAAACATGGAACAATAGAAACATTCAGCCCTTAGTTCATATTGTTTAGGTTTTCATCACTTTTATAAGGACATAATCTCCTCCAAAAAGTTTCAGCAGAGTATTTCCACAGAGTATTTCTGTGGAATATTTCAATCTCTAACTGGGACTCTTGCCTCATTTTGTTGAAGTTCACAGTGAGTGAAGCAGGTAAGCAAATGGAAGTCCACTGCCCTTTTTAACCCAGGCTAGTTTTCACTTCCATTATCAAAATTAATTAGCATTAATACAGTTATTTTCCTTGAACAATACTTAAATGAGGACGTTGTTGCTATTGCAAACACAACTTCTGTGGTGAATTCTTTAGGAAGAAAGGAAGAAGAACAGGAGAGGAACAACCTTTGGCATTTCATTAGAACATGTTTACTGAGCTATAGAATAAGCTTTCGGAAGGTTTTGGTGGCAGATTCAGAAAGGCATATTCAAAATGTTTCTTTCCTCTCCATTCCTATTTAGATTTTCTATTCGTATGTTGACGCTGGTGGTCTATATGTCAGTCCAGTGGGCCCCAGCCTCATTGAGACTCATCATTCTGTCACTCTAAGCAAACCCTGATGCGACAGCATCTTCCCTGGCTTTAAATACCCCTGAGTTGAAGGAAAGAAAGGCACAGGGTTGGATAGATGGTTGGAAAGAAGAAGAAGGAGGATACATTGAAAGAGGATGTGTGAGAGAGAACAAGAGAACAAGAGGTGTGTCTCGAAAGGGTCTCGATTTCCCCAGAGAGGCACTGTCAGAGAGCGAGAGAGAGACAGATGGGAACACATAGAGGCAGGGTTTAGAAAGGAGAAAAGCCTTTTTCTTCCTCCTTAACTGGGCGGCTGTCAGCTAGCCCTACAGCAGACAGCATCAAGAGAAAAGCTGTGGAGGAGCTTCTCTAAACTGCACTTTATTTACAGTAAACACAGACCTGTAAACAGTTTCACTCCACTTGTACAACATGCTGTAGGTCAATTATTTTGCTTCTAGTTTTAATTAGATCTGTCTGTCTGTCTGTCTGCCGATCTATCATCTCGTATTAACGCATCTATAGCAGCACACAGCCTTTGTTTGCATCTTACTATTACATTTTTTTTGTAGAATTGAGGAGCATTTTGTTTGTCAAATATAAATACCACTACACACATTTTAATTATAATGGTTTTATTATATAAGTACTGTTATAACTAACATATCATATTGCCAATACTGTCCAGCACCTGAAAATAACTCACTCTGTGTAACATGGCTGTAATTATTAAAAGGTAAATATTAGAACAAATGAACCTTTAGTTCTGCCATGGTGTATATGTTAAAAAAAATTAAAAAAATAAATAAATAAACAAAAATGCCAGGATAACGTGACTGGATACGCAAGTACATTGTAAGTAGTTGTGCTGAGCAGGATTGCAACTTCCCTGGATACCACTTTTAATTTACAAAGTAATCCAGCTGTTCTATTTTAATATAAGAATTAATAAGAGACTAAAATTTAATAAATATCCTGACAAATACATAAGATTCACTTCGCGTTAGCCTGAGATTCTTTGGAAGGGAAGTTTGTGTGGAACTCTGAAGTGCAGCATGAAGAGATAAGCTAGAGGGCAACCAAGCCACAATGTCTGGGCTAAGTGTGCTTTATTTTATGTTACTGTTGTTACTCGATGCCACTGACATATCCATTTGGGCACCTCTGACCTGTGAGGTGAACAGAGCAAAGAAAAAGCCAGAGAAAGAAAATATGCGACAGGAGAAACACGGAGAGAAAATAGAAAAAGAAAGAAAGAGAAAGGGAAAGGTGAAGCAGATGATACCAGGCAAAGACTAAAGACATACTGTAAGTTATGGCAGTGTCAGGAACAGCTTGGAAATGTGATGATGAAAATGTTTAAGAGCACTTAGAGTTGAGAATACAAAAAACATTGATCATAAGAGCAGGTGTCAGGGGTCTGTATTCCCTCTGGTTTTGTTTTGTGTTCTGGTTCTTGTTGTGTTCTCTAGAGGGCGGTGTGGTCTGGGTCTCCGCTGGTGACAGACGCACCTGGGGAGGATTACTCATCAGCTGGACTACTTAAGGACCTGCCACCTATTTGTTACATCTGTGGGAGTGATACTTTAACCCTGATTGTTTGCGCTGTGTTCCTCATGAACTCTTTTCTCACGAAAGCTTCTTTTCTTTCTCCCAAAGGATCGCCACACCGCCCTCTTTTGATTCTAGTTTCTGGACTTTCAGCAGAGGAGTTAACCTGCAAAGAAACTGGACTCGTTTGATGGTTAACTGCTTATTTATCCTCCTGTTTGTAACGCTTTCTGTTTCATCTTTTTTCACACCATCTCCTAATAAAAGGGTTTTTTTTGGTTTATTCTGGCTGCGTGTCCTCTGCATTTGGGTCCTAAGCACAGCAAAACCTAACAATTCAATTCAATTTTATTTATATAGCACCTTTTACAATAAAATTGTCTCTAGGTGCTTTACAGAGGTAGAAACCCAGAGCCTGAACCCCCAGGTAAGCACAGTGGCAAGGAAAAACTCCCTTTTAACAGGAAGAAACCTTGAGCAGGACCAGGCTTACAAGGAGGAACCATCCTGCTGAAAGTCAGCTGGGTAAAGGAGGAATAGAAGAGGGAGACAGGACAGAGAGGATAAAGAGAGAGAGAGGGAGAACAGATACAATCATAGCACTATAGAAATACAAACAAAATACAATCATAAAAATGCAAACATATCAGACATAATATATATATATATATATATATATATATATATATATATATATATATA